>VZSF01010865.1:1696461-1972164 GCA_013398295.1 Chionis minor | reverse complement strand
GGGGGGGGGGGGGAATAATCTGCTTTTTTTAAAAAAAATGCAAAAAGAAGCTAACGCGAATATGCTTTTTTTATTTCGTGGAGAGAAGAAATGCAATCAACAAAATAAAAAAAAAAACTGCTGGAACCATTATTGTAGCAGAAAATTAAATTAGTTGTTAATTCGTTCATGGATGTAATTCTGGCCCCTCCAAATCCCTCCTTAGATATTTTGTATAAAGTGAGTAAAAATTCATGGCATGGATAAAAGCTTTGTCTATTTTATGAGCAAGAGGCAAATGATCCAAATGGTGCTCATAAAGCAAATGGTTCCCAATTCTAAAAGGAGGAGGAATATATTTAAAAGCTGCTAGAATGAACCATGAGTAAAATCAACTCCTATTTACAGGGTGGTGTTTACATGGAAGTTTTTTGAGTTGTTCCCCCCGCCAAAGGGAGAGACTTACTACTTTATCTAGTTAATAATAACAATAAAAAAGCAGTACATTTTTGGGCTTACTTACTGTGTTGAGAGCTGCTGTGGGATGCATTTTACCACCAGAGCACGGGAAGGACAGCCGAGAGCTCAGTTTCAGCGTGCGGGGCCAAACCATCAGTGAAGCAGAAAGTCCCGCATCCGGCCCCAAATGTCATGAGGGGAGAACCTGGTACCTATTAGCGGCCGAGCAATTCCATGCAGAGATTATAGTCTATGGGAACAAGAAATGATGCTTTTTGTGCAGAGGGAGAGAAGGCTTCATATCACCTGTGTTGTCGTGGTTCTCTTTTGCCTTATTTTGCTCAAGGTTTCATCTTGGAAGCAGCCAGGTAGCTGAAAACTCTGAAAATGAACTGTTCTATTAGACAAAAAATGAAGAACTGTAGTGCTTTGTCAAGCTCATTTCTTATTCTGTGGTGGCGTTTTTGTTCTTGATTTTACGGTTTTGTTTTGGGGGTTTTTTGGCTGTGATTTAATAAGTTCCTCGAGCAACATGACATTGACAATGTGGGAATTCTTTTTCATAGCTGTGCCTTTTAACTTGCAGTTTTCTGTATCTTTTTCTATGAGCTCAGTGAATGGAAACTGATGTTACTGCCTGGAAAATAAACTATGAGAGACTCACTCTGATAAACTCGGGACAAGACCTTTGCAGATAAGGAACACGTGTGGTAGTAGTTGCCCAAATAGACTTGTCATTGGTTTACGAGCTTTATTTAAATGCTAAATACCATGTATTTCTGTGGTTATGTTTTTTTGCTGCTCTGCCTGATTAAACATTTAACTGATAAACCCTGTCAAGGCTGTTCAGAGCTACTCTAGTTAAGATTATGTATTTATAGCCTCTATTGTTGTGGTCAGTTAAAACCAGAATAATTTAAAATCAAACTCATTTGTGATTGTTTAAATTTTTTTAAGTTGCTGACAATATTTTAAAATCTGAACTTTGTGTGGTAACAGCATGAGATAATATTGATCCTGGTGATTCTGATTCAGAAACAAATTGTTTTATTCTTCCAAATTACTAGGAGGATAAATCTAGAAAGAATAAGGTTTTAATAATTTAAGGGAAAAAAAATGATTAAAGTTATATAGCTTAAGACTGGAGTAGTGGCTGATAACGAGGTCAAATAGCATGGCAGATACAGCAAAAATCCCACTCTTCAGTTGTGGAGTATTGCTGACTTAAAACTTTCTTTGTTTTATGTGACTCTTGCGTGACTATCTGTTCAAATAATCTATCTGAAATACTGCACAGAAGTGACTCCTAGAGGTGTATGACAGGATAAGATGTGAGAAGGTGATGTTATTAGTGCTGTAGCTTTTTATTTGTTTATTAATTGTAATAGCTCCAGGTGCTCTCACTCACTTAAGATAATGGCTAAAAAGCCAGGGTATGGTTGCATTAATTTTCCTGGCCCAAATGTAGCATAATTACCATAATGAAGGCCTTAATTTATCCCCTTTCCTCATGCTCTTCCTCCTTCACAGCCCACGTTGTCACTGGAAACACAGACAATAATGACCCTGAAGGTTTATAGCTCTCCTTAAAGTTCTCTGTGAGGGTCAAATATCCAAGGGCTGAGATTTGCCAGGCTGAGGTAGTGCACGTTCCCGTGTGTCTTGCAAAGAAGTGCCATCTCGCCCCAGCGTGGCTGTGTTACCGCGGTGGTCCATTGCCACAGCGATGAGCGGGACGGACAGGAGCAGTAAGATACAGGCCAAGTGCCCACCATTCGTCTCTCAAAAGCAGAATAGGAAAATAATTTATTTCCTCTTTTGCATCTATAGTTTTACGTTCTGTTTGTGCGCACAGTTCTCCTTTTTTTTTTATTGTTTTTGGAAGCAGAATTACTTTTTGTGGAAAGGCAAAAACACTCAGACTGAAATCTAATTACAAATGATAGAGTGCAGTATTTTTCTGCTCAATTTTAAAGAATCACTTTATAATCTTGGAACAGTGGATAACAACATCACTAATCCAATATTTTAACAGTAAATACGTTTGATGATGGGAATTGCTACACTAATCTTATATCCCTCCACAGTATAGTTAAGAAATCCACAGGGGGTTTTACTAATCAGTTTTTGTAAAGTAAATCAAGTCATGTAATTCTCATTCCCTCTAAATGCCCAGTGACTGCAGGCAGAACCATGTGCGGAGCTTGTTGTTCTTTTCATCACTTCTGTACCCTCATCTGCAGCCGCGCTTTCCCCTTCAGTATGCGAGAGGGAGAATTGTGGAGAGAAAAGTCTCCAAGCACCCTGAGAGAGATGTCTTACTGGGGGAGCTGGCAAGTCCCCTCGGTCCCTTCGCCTGCCGCGCTGGGGAGGGATGGAGCGAGTCCACCTCCCGCACGTAGGTGAAGAGCAGCCAGTCACCAACAGAGTCTGACCACGTTTGCAACTGCACCTCTAATACGTATGGTTTAAGCTGCTTAGTTTAGATCCCAGTTTTACTGACTGGTGAGATGTATTGCAAGATGGCTTGTGTTTCTGTCTTGTTTTTAAAAGCTGTCAAAAGTAAAGTAGGGTTTTTTTAATTATAAACAGTGTTTTACATTAAGAAGAAATAATGACAACCCTGGTTAAATATTTGAAGAGAAGCAACTAATATGAATTCTGTGCATATTTTGTTCCCACAGTTCATGGGAACTGAGTTATTTTTCATGATGTCCTGGTGTGCTCTGTTTACTTAGCTCACAGCTTCAGCCTTTAAGATTCAAAATCAGTGAAAGTCAGAATGAAAGTGAAGCTTTATTTCTGACTCGCTTGTCTTCAGCTTAGATACAAACCAGTCACCTAAACAGACTTACGCAGTCTAGTTATACCCTGATTATATTCAGTATTCAGAATCTGCTCAAAACATTCCCATTTTATTTGGTGCCTTAATAAATTTACATATGCCTCAAGTATATTTCTTATTTAATGGAACTTCAATTGTAATCCTGAGTTCTGAACACAAAAGACCTGGTAAATTTGAAAAAAAAAATTAAAAATCCCATCCAGATCAGAGCAGGTGGTGTGGGGATTCTAAATGCAGTTAGAGTCACCTATATAAATATCTGAACTGTTTTTGAACACTCCAATCTTAAAACATGAGGGTTTTTGTCTCTTAAAATGGAGGCCTCAGAAGTTAGAAGCGAACTGGAAGCAGACAGTTGTTTTGGTCTGATTTGAATACCAGCAGGAATGAAATAGTGTTTTATTAGGAAACTTAAGAGAAAAACACACTAATTTTTGCACTTTGAAAATAATTATGGTGGATGCCCTCATAAACATTTCATCTCTCCAGCAGCAGCTAGTGCAGCATCTGGCTGCCAAGAGGTACAAACCTGGCGTCTCACAGATAGCACCACTACTCAGTTTAGCTGTGCTTCTGGGTTCTCACCTGTAAGGTATTCCTGACATTCTATACAAGTAATGTATCCAGAAATGGGCGTACAGTTCTGGAAGGTCACTTCACAGAAAGGCAATTTATTAATTGGAAATGTACATTAACCATTTACTGTCTAGTGATGGTTTTCTCTGATTGTTCCATTTAATATGGAATAGAATACCAATACGCCACCTATAAACCAGTATATCAGCATATTTTGTGGCTGTATTAGGCCACTGGGAGCATTCAGCTGTAAATTTTAAAAGTCAAGTTTAATGAAGAGATGTTTGCAAATAAAAAACTTAATTATAATGTAAATGAAGACTTATTCTGCAGTGGAGCAGGGTTGCTTAGATAACCTGGCCAACAGGAAGAACTCTGTTTCTATCAGTCTAGTGAGATTTTGGTACATTTTGACAGGCTTTATGTATATAGGTATAGATAAAAATACATATTTTTTCAAGATCTAGTTTTGCCATAGTGTTTGAGCATTGGAAGTTAGTAGTTTATGTAGCTGAAAAGTCACTTGGAGAAAATAAGAAAAAAAAGCAGGATATCAGTTGTGAGCACTGAGTTTACTATTGATTTTAGCAGGGAAGACCATTACAAAGGCAGAAAAACTTCCCATTTCATTTCAGTTTATCTGTCTTTTTTTTCCAGACCAGATCATGATTTTATGATTAAAAACTCTCGATTGGAGCTAACCTACAGTTCTCTCATGAGTTAATAAAAATAAATGAGAGCTGTACAGAAAGTTTCCATGCAGTTACTCAGTATATTTTCAGGTATTTAGCAGTACAGAAACAGAAAGCCAGTCGCTTTGGGCTTGTATCTCTGAGGACAGGCACTTGCTTGTTCACCTCGGTCATATCGTTTGATGTATTTTCAGAACCCAAATGTCAAAAGCTGCTGAGTGGAAAATTGGGGGATAGTAAAGGTTTCAGGTCCTTACTACCTTGAAATATTTAAATCTTTTCTCAACCACTGAGATTCTGAAGAACGTCTTGTCCTTTTTTGTTCACCGTGACAGTGATGTTGTCTGCCTAATTTCTTTGGCTCACATAGTTAAATCTTCTCCTTCCTCTTGCTTCTGGCGTGTTGGAGCTGTTACTACAGACTTGAACAGGCGGTGTAAATGAGGAAAGCATTGGGAGCGGGAGCGGGGAGCTCCACTTTAGAGCATCGCCTGGAAATTCAGCCCAGTGTGCATGAAAACAGGTAACCCCAGAAAGCATCTTGTCAGCGTGCGTCATACTGGAGCTAGAGGAGGGAGCAGCGCTGCTCAGCGCAGGCAGTTGGTTTACTCTCCGTTGCCGTACGCTGAGTTGGAGGAGATGGGGTGCTCGGCAGTGAAATAGCCCGTGACATGGTTTAAGAAGGGCAGGTAGACAGCTACTCCTTCGTCTTGTGGGATGTGGAAAGCTCTGTCAGTGTCCAAGTGAATCACTGCAGACCTGCTTTCAGAAAACGTAGATGAGATCTTCGAAGTGCTTAGTCACTTATGGGGATGCTCAGAGGGGCTTTCCTCCCCATGGCATTTCTTCTGCCATCGCTGCCGTTTGGTGAGAAAGCGGAGACATCCCTGTTATTTAGGAGAAAGCACGGAGTAACAAAATCATTAAGTTGGATTGGACTGTAACTTACTTGCTCTGAGCTATGCTCAATGTGCATAAATAATAAGCTTAAAACAGAAAACATTAACGAGGCGTGATTCATGGAGGTGTCCCTTTTTGCAGTGTCCACTTCGCTGTGGCTGGCAGGGCAGTTAGCTGTAATGCAAGGCAGGAGCTGCGCACGGGAACAGATCCATCCTCTTCGCTGACACAGCCGGTGGATGTATTTATGCACCTTGCAATAAAAGGAGTGGTTGGAAAGCTTTTGGGAAGCAGGAGCATCATAAAAGCTTTCTGGTGATGTCAGAAGATTAGTACCAGCTTCAGCATGGACCTTTGCATGAAGAGTGGGTTTATGTGGGAGAGCTTCTGGAAGCGCTGGGCTTTCAACTGTTGGTTAACCTCTTGAGGTTTGTCTCTCCCACACTGTGCTTTTAGGGAACTTCTAACAGCTTTTTCTTGTCAGTGGTGTTTTTGTTTGGTGGTGGAGTGGGTTTTTTTCGGGGGGAATTGTTGTTGGTGTTTGGTTGGTTGCTATAAACTTATCCAATGTTTAATAAGAGCTTAATACAAACATTTACGATGTTTAATATGAGCATTATGCCTGCCTTCCTGATGAACGAGCAACACAAATTTTGTTTTCCTGGATAGCAAACACAGACACTGCCATAAAGTCTTGTTACAGGACGTAACAGAAGTAGGCACTAGATGCATCGTGTGAGCTCTTCACCTGGAGATTGTCCACTCTGGCCATGATTCCGTAACACAGAATGTTGTACTATCCATCACGATGGCAGACAACTGAAACCCAGTATTCGCTTTCAGGTGGGAGGGACAAATTATTCACAAATGCTGTTAGGACCCCAGTGCACGCTGATCAAACCATAGTTCATATATCTTTGGTGTTGACAATCGTTTTTTGACTCAATTTAGTTAACTGAAATGAGGTATTTCAGCAGTCCATTAAGTTATATGATTATTGCTGTGTATCTGTAGTGGCGACAGTGGCCCTGGGTTGCTCTTGCCAGGTCACTTACCTTCTCAGTCAATTTCTCAGCTATGAAATCAGTTGTTTTTCTTGAAGGATATTTTATGGACGCATATTTTATGCGTATTGTTGTATATAAAGCAGATACGCTCCAACTTGGTGCCCCAAAGGCTATACAGTAATAGATATTATGTCTCCATTCAAAGCCCAAATGAGATTAACACCACTGTTTTCTCCATCTGCCTATGAGAAAGAGTCCAATAAATAACGAGGCGTATCAGGGAAGACTTCCACGTTATAGTCAGCATTTACAGTGTGTGTATTAATTATTGCGAGGAGATAGGTGCCTGCTGGGAGTGGGTGGGCGCCGCCATGCCGCCCGGGGTCCTGCGTTGAGCTTCTTCACCCCAGGGCAGCAGTGGCCTCGGCTGAGGAGTGACCTTCTTCCTCGGGTTTGCTGGCAAGCAAAGCTGCAAGGTGCTTCTTGCTAAGTTTTTATTGGTTCTCTTTATCCAAAAGGGACTGCAAAACAGAAAAGGGGTTTAAAAAAAAAAAAAAAAAAAGAAAAAGGTGTTGTGGTGGTCTTGCCTGTTCTGATAGCTTTTGATTGCTGATTGTGATGCTGAGCTGGGAGTGCCGGGAGTCCAGCCTGGCCACATGGCTCCCTTGCATGTGCCCCCTGATCTACATCCAAGTGTCTGTGCAATGGGTAGGGAAGCAAGTGTGTCCTCTTATCATTAGTTCAATAAATAAGACCTTCTTCCAGATCTCTTCCTTCCGTGTCACATGTTCTGCCATCTCAAGTTCCTGCAAAGCGGGAGCAGATTCTGATTTTCAGGCTGTGTGATTCCAAGCCATTTCTGTCCGTCTGACCGAGCTTGCCTCTCTCATCTTCCAGCAGCACAAGTTTTTGTAACAGCTGGAGACAAATTACAGGGGGTCTCAAAAAGATAGTGGCCTGGAATTATTTGCCACTGAAATAGTGTGTCCAGCCTGCTTGCAGCTGAGGGACACAGATGAGCAACGTAGTGTATGTGCTAAGTCTGAAGATGCTTAAAATAGATTGGTATAATACAGTGTCTGTCTTCTTGTAGAAATTAAAATATTTTTGTTTAGCAACTAACTCTGCTTTGATGACGGAATGTAGTTTTTTGGTATATATCATTCTTCCTACATATGAAGTTCTTCATTTGGCAGGCTCCTACAGCATTCTTCCATGCTGTTATGAATACAGATTTTACAAACTGGTTCTAATTGATTTGTTTATGATGTTAAATTAGGGAAAAAGCCATTAGAAAAGAATGCCAGGTTCCAGATAGTAGATGTTGGTGCTGCAGACCAAGACTGCAGTTGGTAAAATGATGGCCAAAACTTTACATTTTGACTTTGTTTTGAAATGCCTCTATGCTCTTCCCAAGTACCACACAAGAATAGCAAAAATATTTGTTGTGCATTATGCTGTTTTTCTAACTCTAACAGACATTAGAAGTAGCTCAGACCCAGAAAGGAATTAAGGTTGCAAAGAATGTGACAGGGCTTGGTGTTTGTAGTAGAATTCATCATCCCTGAAAAGATGCATATTCTACTGCTTTGTTTTTAAATCCATAAATTTTCACCAGTAGCACAGTACTTTGTCATGTGATGAATTTTACTATGTGGCTGCAATATGGATGCTGTAAACTATGAATCGAGGGAGAAATTGCACTTTGTTTTATTTGTCATGCCCTGTCTTTGTGCTACTGTTCTCCCTCAGGATTTTATTCTAAATTCCTCTTCGCTCTTGGGAAAGATTCATGTTAAATAGCCAAGTTGCCACCACTTAGGCAAACTTCCTCTCCCGAGGTGCCCACGATGAGTTTTTGCAATGGCAAAGATTAGTTCTAGCTGCTCATTTTGACAGTTTAAGGTGTTTAGGGCAGTATCATCCTAATGTTGAAGCACTAACAATTCCCTAAGTATTTGTAGTATGGGGACAGTTTTAGTACTGGGTTCTTTATCTGGTAATACTCTATACTTACGTTTTTACTGTCCAAATTGCTGTAGTTCTTGCGTCTGTGATTCAGACAACGTGATAAAATGTCATCTTTTTTTATTCTGTATGTTCAATACTGAACATTTCTTTGCTTGGAGGATCTTGGAGAGCGTTCCAGGTATTCCTGGGCACCCGGTGGGCGGTTTGAGTGGGAAGGATTCCCGGCTCACCCTGCAGCGGTGGAGGTGGAAGGACCAGGGTGTCCACCCCGCAGCCGAGCTGCACGTCTGGCGCTTCGGCTGGTCGTGAGGGCTTTTCATCAGTGTAACCGCCGGTACTGATGGAGCCACATGCAGCACAGAACGCTTTTTGTATAGATTCAGCTTGATTTCTATATTTTGCTCCCTCACGCCACGTGTTTGTCAGTACCTCACCAGACCTTCCATGGACAAAAGGCTCATTTTAGCAGGTGTGCCAGTGCTGGGCATGGCCCATCTTCAGCGTACGCATGCTGACAGAAACGCATACAGCAAACTGGGTTGCTAACTTTGTACAAACCAGTCAAAGTATGGAAGTGTTACTTACGACTTTACATCTCGTTATTTTATGGAAGAAAAGGAAGGAACTGTCTAAAACTGGCTTTTGTGTTTTGACGTGAGAATGCTGTTACTTAAGGCCTTTTGAAAATTTTGTGGTTTGTTTTTTTTTCTTTTCTGAAAAGCAGTGTACTCTCTATAATCAAAGATGAATTATAAAGTTGCTTGTTTGTCTGTTCCCATGGATTTCATTGGTTTTTTCCAGACTTCTTTCTGTCAGTTTTCCCTATAGGAAAACCTGGGTTTTGCCATAATCCTCTGGCCAAGCGCATGTTACAATTTTCTCCTTCCAGACTTTATTTTTGAACATAAAGGCTCATTTCTCAAGATGCATAAAACCTTTGCTATCCACAGTGGATTCTTACGGTTTGTATGTACCGATTTTATTTTCCTGTTGCGGGGCCCGCCTGTGAGGTGACGGGACGAGGCAGGTCTCAGTGAGAACAAGGCTCTCGGTGCTTTTGAATTCTGATCGTTTTTTCTTTTAACTGCTTCCGTATATATGTCTAACACACAGATCTTTGTCTGTTTAAGTAAAAGTAATGATGCTTTATGATCTGTTTCATTCTCTGTTTCAAGATTTACAAGTGTTGTGACTCAGAAGCATCTGAGCCTTTTTTTAAAGAGGAACAGTGAGAGAGACTAGGTTGCTTTATTTATTTCTTTTCCAGAACACAGCTAAAATGGTAGGCTTGGCAGTTTTACAGCGACTTGATAAAATAAAAATAATCGTGCCATCACTATTTTATCTTGCTTCTTTCAGATGTGCTTCCTTCAGAATTGCTTCTTTCTTTCATATTTGTGGAACTCTGCTTGGCAGAGTGGCAGTCTGTTCACAAGCTCTGCCAAGCTGAGGATTTGAGAGAAAGTAAACAACTCAGTTGGAAACATGGATTGCAAGCGTTGTGTAGGCTCTAAGAAGCAGAGATATGCTGCTGTATTATACAAGAGTTCACTTAATGGAAAAATGCTGTTTTCCCCTTAGAAGGAACGAATCTCTCTTGCTAGCCATTGTAAAGTAAGCCAGTCGTGCCTGACAACTGCACTCTTTTCAGGCAACTTTTCTATTAAGTTTTTTACAGCACTTTTCCTGAATGAAAAAAACTGATTTTTGGCCCTCCATTGGAACGTAAACCAATATTTATAAGGGAAAAATCCGCATGCTTAGAACTACCTAGAGAATGCTGATAGAAGGAGCTGGGAAATACCTGTGAGAGCTGGGAGATGGGCAGTTATTGAAGAAGTCTCTTCCTACATATGAAAAAGTTACTCATCACATATTGCTTAAATATTATTTTACTTGCTAGCAATATTTAGTCCATGGGCTACAAGTCCACTAGTGATACTTTACAAAGCAGTACTCAGACCCAGACAGGTTTTAGTTTTTGCAAATAGTCATGATTTAACTTGGCTACTTCTCAAGTAATTTGTGTATTGCTCCTGTCCTCACCAAACTCCCAGATAACAGTGAGATGAAAGAAATTTCTTAATTATCTTCTAAAGAGGAGGTGGGGCTTCACTTTTAAGAAACACTTAAAAACATTGCCTAGTGCAGTTTTCTTGAAGCAGAAAGATTCCTGTTCGGTTTCCCCCCACCTTTCTTCTACCCTGATCATACGCAGACTTTAACTCCCTCTCTTGTATCTCCAGGCTCAGAGATAGGTGAAACTCAGAACAGACCCCCGAATTACTACTACTTTTTTCTTTTTTTTTTAAGTCAGTCCCATAGCTCTGTGAAGCCCTGTGACATCTGTATTAGTTTAAGGGATTGCAGGTAGCTCATGCTCTATATTTTGCTGAATAACTTCACCCCTGGAGGCAGGATACTTCAGTCAGGAATAAGTTTTATCTATAGCTGTGCTTCACTGAAAGAATTTAGCAGAATTCACTCTCATTAACTTGATATTGCTTTGCTTTAGAAACCTAGGAATGTGACTGGCACTGTACGTTTAAAATATATATCAATTGACTCAGATATCAGAATTATTGGAGGGCAAAATTTAAATTGTTGGAAAGAATAACAACTACCTTTTTGGAAAAGAAGATTCCCATTCCACTTAAGTAGTGTCTTGAGAGATTGCATTTTTAAATGAGGTGAGCATAGAAATATTTTAAATGTTTTTTAATAACCACCAAACCACTTATACTGGTCCTTACTCCGTGATCTTCATTCTCCAAATAAACTAAGGTCCCTTAGAAGGCAAGGGTGGCAGTCGTGATGATTTGGAGAGAGATACGGAATGAAGAGGAATCTGTCACATCAGATTATGTGACACTGTAACCAGACACAATGTAAAACCTGTGTTGGTACATGGGAACATACAAAACAGCGTATATCACAGACGAGCAAACAAACATAGCTGCAGAAAATAAATGCTTCTGAATAAGATTGTTTAGCTATGATAGATGCATTGTCAACCTGCTGGAGCTAAAAGCTAAATACACGAGTTGGAGAGAAAAAAAAAATCCAATTGAACAAAATCAATCATTGGGGTGTAGGCTATTAAATGTTGACAAGTGGTAAAGGCTGGTTATACTGCTCTAAAACTTTGGGGGATAGCAAAGCACCTTTGAGTAAACTTACACTCTTTAAATGAAAAATGAAAGTTTGTTGTTTTCTTTCATGGCATTATGTCAGGGGCCAGTATTCTCAGAGACTGTTACACAGTGTGAAATTACTGTTTTGCTCGGTTCTTTATATTTCTGACCTTGAGATCTTGATCATTACAGTCTATCCACCTGACAGAACTGCAGGGTTCAGAACGAGTTTAGATTTTGTAACCATTAAAATCTCAATTTTTTAGTTAAATAATGAGCAATATTGTTTATGCAAAGTGAAAGTCTGGTAACTGTGATCCATTTAATTCTATAGGGAACACTGCATAGAAAGTCCACACAGCTCTTTCGTTTGCTTTTCTTCTACAGCCAAAGAATTCGCCACACGATTGCATGAAAATGCAAACTAAAGTCTTAAGGAGACAATATTTCAGGCTCTTTAGAATTGCTTTCTTAAAATAACAAAGCTTCCATTGATTTCTACTTCCCCAATATGTTTTAGACTATAAGGTTTCAGTTGTTTAAATTTATGTAGGAAATAGGGAGAATAACTGTTGTTAACAGTGTGGAGACGCTCTCAGGGCTTCAATTGCATGTTTCCTTTGGCATTGATCCGACTCCGTTATTTGGCGGTTCTGCCGCTTTCTGAGGGCTGAGGACTAATGATCAGCGCTCGCTGGAAGAATGAAGGGGAGCTGGTAACCAAATTTAAGTGTGACAGCCTGCTGTCCTCTTCTCTTGTCAATGCCTAGGAAATGCACTTCTTTTCATGCCAGTCAGTGCTAGAATAAACTGAGGGGAACTAAGTGATGAACAGTAGGCATAACTTCAAGGTTTCACTTTATAGACCTACAAGGAAGAAACAGTAAAACAAAGTACAAAAACCTGACGTGTCTACTCCTACTATTGGTGAATTTTTCAAAAAGACGATTTAATCTCCCTTGTAATTTGTGTCTGCCTGCTGTTTTTCCTTAGAGATACAGTCTTGGCATATCGTAGTGCATACAGTATCTGAGCTTTTGACTCACACACCCTTGTGGCCAGACTGCTCTCGACAAACTCCCAGGTCTGGGATCCTGGAGCGTTGGAAACCACCTTTGGTCACTTCTAAGCCCGTTCTGATCTTTTGGTCAACTTTTATGGGGTGAGGGCAAGTGGGTGTAAAAAGTACTTGCTTAAATCATTATTCTAGTATTCTTCTGAATGTTCTTCTGTCAGGGTGCTTGCCTTAGAGTTAGCAACGGTTTCCTAACGCAAAGAAGAAAATTGCCTCCAAATAAAAGCATACTGGAAACAATCAATCTTCCACAGCTGCAGTAAGCTGTTGGAACAGAAAGCAAAAAGTAATATTGTGTGTTCTATGGCCTATTACTGATTTCTAGGCATTACTACAGAGCAGTCAAGGCTTGTCTGTGCAGTGGAAGGAACTAAATGTATAACTGCTAATTAAGCCTAGACAAAATAAATTTTGTGCTATGTTTCCTATAGGTAACATCATACAGCTGTGGCAGACCTTATGGGGGAATTAAGGCCAAATGAAGGAACAGCACTGCTTCTGTGCGTGTGGTAGTTTTGCTGAGAAACAAATAACTAAAAATATTCTGTGGTGACCTTACCTGCTGCAGTGAGGTGTGAGGTAGAAGGAATTTTTCAAATACTAGTTGTCATTTTAAGGATTGTCCAGTTTAGTTGTAGATGCTGGTACAGTTAGCAAGGAGGCACAGAAATGTGGGTACCTTTTTCCTCTGTCACCTAAGAAAGTGGTAACAGCTCATTTTGTGTCATATTATCCCTAAAGAAGACATATGAGTATGGAATAATGTGTATAGATCCAAAATGGTTTTGTCTGAAGAGAATTTTAAGTGCTCCCACAGCACCTGCGCAGGTCCCTGCCTCTTTTGGAGGTGGGTGACAAATTCCTCAGTGGCATAGGACAGATAAGTCAGCACAAGGACAAGTTGGTTTTGGCATGAAAAGATAACAAACTTGGGAAACACACACTGTTAAAATCTTGTTATCTGCAGCATGTTAGTAAAACTGTAGTTAAAAAGGCAGCTTCAGAGCAGGGAGTGGGGAGAGAGGCCAGCCGGGAGGTGGCCCGAGCCAGCAGCTTGTGGTGGGAGGAGCGTATCTGTTGGGTGTCTGAATGTCCTTTCCTGAAAGTGTTAGTGTGGTGTTACCCAGAAATATTTGCAATTACTTTGTGTTGAACGGAAACTAAAATAACTTACAAGACTGCTTTGAAATTCCTTGTCTTAAAACTTTCCCTTTTAAAATTCTGTTGGATTCTGTATTTGTCTGAATTATTTTTCTCCTGTTAGTTGCATTGCTGATGAAATTTTGTTTTCTTATGCTAATCTTTGTTCAAGAAACCCACATTAGCTTTTCCTCTTATAATGAATTTGGATATGCAAAAAAGTAAGGAGACTCAAACATTCACAAAAGGCAAAAACAACTGGAAGTCTAAAAGTTCCTTAAATTCCTCCAAAATTTTTAGCCTACATTCTTTAAGTTAAGGGAAGTGTGAAAGTTTAAGGGCTTTTTTTTTAAGTGGTAAAATCTTTACTTTAAAATAGATCGTCGATGTCATGCATGAGATAAATCATAGCAGTGGTTGTTTTGACACTCTGGAGGGTAGTTATATTATGCAGTGGTTTCCCAAGAGATTTTAAAATTTAACAAGCAGAGGCCAGTGTGAGTGATGAAATGAGGCAGCAGTAGAGCCATTTCAATTATACTTTTATTACACAGCCATTCTTCGCAGAGCGCTTCGTACTTTTTTGTAATGCTTACCAGAGTATGAAGTGCTTTGTGTGAAGGAAAGGTAGCTCCCATTTTATGACTAAGTGGACGGCGTGATTTCGACTTGCTCTGACAGGAGTGCTGGGGTTGTAGCAGCACGAGTAACGCAGGGGAGCGCGGGGAACAAAGAGCACTCTGCTTCGCTTTAATGGCTGAGGCCCTCCTCGGAGAACGATGAGATTTGATAACTCAGTAATATTGCTAGGAACAGAAGTATTTGCAAACAGTTTAGGTTTCTCTGTTTTGTTTTCAAGATGATTTCCTGTTTCAAGTCTGTGGTCAACAGTGGTTACTTTTTTTTATTTTTTTCTTTTCTTTTCGTCCCCTCCCCAATAGGCCAGTACAACAGCTTTAATATGAATCATGTTCCTTATTATCTTTTTTCACTGTTTATCTCAGTTATCTGCTTGTAGTATGAATTATTCCTGGATGTTTATTTCTAATATAGGCTATCATCTAGAAAGGCTATTAAATACTTTGAAGTGTTGATAATGTCACTTGTACTTTAGAGTATGAATATAAGTAAGTTCCCCTCTCATGGAAGACAGTAACAAGCATGTTGTACGGATTACATGTGTAAATACGTAGTTAAAGATCAAAAGTTTGAACCATCTTTCTCATACATTACATTTTAAGGAGCAATTTGAAGTTATCATAAGGGATTATGTTAAAATAACATTCCATTTGAGACTGCAGAACAACACCAGGTGCTGGAACTCCTCTCGGCTTACACAGGACATGAAACGGCTTTTGTTTCTATACTAATTTTTTCAGGTGTACTCTAATTGCTTTAGCCTATCTACCTTTCTGTGTTATTTCATGTGCCCCTTGAACCTGCTACCGTGGTCGAATGGCGCCCACTAAATGTGTAACCAGTGGAGGTGGCACCTAAAGCGAGGGGTTCACTGGGCACGTGTCGGACGGTGCTTGGCGGGGACAGGAATCCCAGCTGCTCCTTTGGTGATGGAACTGTTGCACATATTCTGGTCAGGCTGCGGCTGATTGTGGTTATTAAATTCCCATCAGAATATACTAACTTCCATTCTAATGCAGCGTTATTAGAAATCTCCCTCAATGTCTAAGGTAATTGTTAATTTAGACCACTTGTGTCTTTCTGAGATTAGCGAGAAGGGAATCTATTTTTTCTCCCTTTACAAGCAAGCCTGTTAAATCCTTTAGCTGAATGGATAACGATTACAAGTCTCAACTGACAAGCTACAATTTTTTCAATTCCTGAAAGGTCGTTTATAATAACAGAAATGACTAGCACAGCACACCTACAGTATCTGTTTTGTGAGGGAACTCTGATTAGAATTTCAGCTGGTACCAAGGGGTGCGCTTTTTGTATGCAGAGAGAGGCTGTTAGACTGCTATTCATGTTCATGGCTACTGTGGCCAGCAACGAATATTCACACTCCTTTCTTATAAAAAAAAAAAAAAATAAATGTGATGGTATAAATGCAACCTGCCTCCGTTGATGGAATATTATTAAATTCTTCTGATTAGAAACAGATGTGCAACATTTTGTGTTACAGAAAGTATTGTCAGACTGTAATGCTACAGCGCAATGCGAGCATATGACGAAAAGAGGGAAAATTCAATTTTAGAAAATGCAAAGGAAAAGGATTTTTTTCTTCTATTTGCCATATGTGCTCCAAAAAAAGTGAAAAATGATGACATATCTAATGTTTGAGAACAGACCTCTATCTCTGCCAGTCTTGGAGTGGGTTTTTTTTGGTTTGCTCATTTTAATTAGCACTTGTTAATAAAACACTTAAATGTGCTGGAATGACTACGGAGTTCATGATGTAGGTTGAATAGTTTGGGTATAGTTGTAGCACGATCTAAAATTCAGGAAAGTTGTCAACACTACCACTAGATACAAGGCTGTAAAGTTTCTACAGGTGTGCTCGGACCTCAGTGAAGTTCATATGGTGCTTGTGATGTTCCTTCTGTTGCGTTTTTTACCCCAAACCCAGGAGTCAACTGGAAGAGCTCTGCAAGCCTGAGTGTTCATTCAGGGGTGCCAGCTCGTGTGCTGTTCTTTGCACCTGCATAGACCTTAATACCTATTGGAAAGTCTTGTTTTCCCTTGTAGTATCTGTGATGTGAAGTTACCTACTTATTATGCACCTGTTTTTTGCTTTGCTTCTGAGCTTAAAAAGGAGCATTTTGTTGGACAAAATGAAGTTAATATCTTGATGCAGAGAAGTTCAATCAGAATTGCTCCTCGGCAATTTAGTCAGCCATTCTGTTCGGTTTTGGACGGATGACATATTTCTCTGTTTCTTTTTACTTTTTTTTAATCCTTCCCATATAATAGACCACCACAGTATAAAGAATGTTCCATCTGACAATATGCATACATATATTCTAGGAATAAATTAGGACATTTCCCAATGCTCCAGCACATCACTGTTTAATATAGGCCAATAGATCAAAGACAACTACTGTAGTTTCCCTCCTGGGTCTGTTAAGGCCACTATAAATGTGACCCTTTGTAATACGCGCTGTGTTATTTAGAAAGCTGCAGTTTCCCTGGAGTTAATCTATTCAAGAAGTTATTGAATTTGGGCTTCTTTTTAAAAACAGCTTTCTACAATATATCCAAATACTTCTCTAGTTACCTAGCTAGCTTATTGTATCTAACCACCTAGTTACCTACTGGCACCTACCTAGTAACCACCTGCACCTACCACACTGTTACATTTGGACTGTGAATCAGCAGCCACAAATAATTTATCCAACTAGTGACTTCTCATTTCCTGTCTAAAGCCCTGAAGTCGTTAATGATTCAGACAATTATCAATTTGCTAAGGAATCCAGTGAGGAGTATGTGGAGGATCATATTTTTATTATTATGATAATAAATTGTAATTTAACCTATGCAAAGTAATTCCTACTTCTGAAGAGTAAATTATATTTTATAATATAGCTGCTGTTGTGGTGAACGAAATTGGTGTGATTTCCCTCAGAATACAAAATAAGTAAAATTGCTGTGTGCTTGTGTACATAGGAGAAATAAGGAGTATTGTGTATGTTTTTTGAGAAGTTTGATTGGCGTATATACACCAGTCTTGGAGAGATTCTTGTGTAACATGTTCACTAGCGCGTTAAACACAAGCAGTATCTTTTCCAAAGTATGAAAATTTGTGAGCTTTACTAGAAAAGATATTCATTAAAATTCTGCATCATTAGACTAAATATTAGCACAATAAATGTCATCTCACCACTAGAAATGAATTATGAGGCCCTTAATATGGCTTTAAAATCTTTCCTAGCATTTAGGTGACGCTGTATTACTTTATGGTGGAATTATTATTAAACCACAACTGGAGGGGAAAAAAGAGCAGAATATTTTATTCTGCTATGGAAATCAGAATGGAAAAAAAAAACCCAACCTCCTTGGTTTTTAGCAGTACTCTGGGTTTAGAAAGTCAGAAGCTTTCTAGTATCCGGTATATAGTCCTCAGATTAAGAAATAATGGAAATTACAACTTTGTTGTGATTTGCAGTAGTAGAAATCTGGAATAGCCATAGTCCTCTGCCAGATTTTTAACCCAATTTCTAGGTACATCTGTTAACTTCTAAACAGAAACTAGAGACATTAGTATTCAGTTTCATGATGAGATTCCGTGATAATGTTTACTGGTTTATAGGAAATAAACAAGGTAAAGTTATTGATAATTTTGTTTATTTCTGTAAATTTCTGTGAGGTTCTTGTTTTTGTGCTGACCCAGCTTGAGGAAGTGTGGGTTGCCTGGTGTCCATGTTGCTGGATGTCACGCCAGCTGCCAAGATTGATGTTCAGCCTTGAGCTCGTGCATTAACTGACCCAATGTCTGATTGAACAGTGCAATATAACTCCGTGGCGCTCTATTCCTACTCTGGCATGCACTGCAGTGATTGATTATCCTCTCTTACACAATTTAGTACACTTTGGCATATGCTCAGATGAATTACATCAAAGATCAGTGAGGTCTTTTATTTTACCCAGGTGACTGAAATTTAGCATTATGAAAATTACCCAGCATTGCTGTCCCCCACCCACCTCCTGGTTTCAGACTCAGAGGATGGAAGTTGAGCAATGTTTGCTTAAATCAGCACTGAAAATAAGCACCTGCAATCAGAGTTTCAGGCACATTCAAAAATGGCTGATCACAGAAATAATTTCTTTCTGCTGGTAAACACAGTGAAGTGGTTGTGCGCTTTGGATGTTAATACAGAGAGGGCATGTGCGGCAGAGTTGCTGTTTCTGAGTTACCTAGGCATGGTCTTACAAGTGATTTGTCATTTAATGAAATTTCAAGTAGCTGAGGTAAAGCATCAAGTTCAGTATAAACAAATCATTTATTACATAAACAAATGAGATCTAAATTACAGTGATTTTTCACCCGGTACAGATCAGTGCAAAGTAAATAGTCATTTACATTACACCATGTAGCTGCAAGCACATGCAAAGCTATCGCGGTGTTGCAGAGCAGAGGCTGCTGGTGGAAAGGATGAAGTCTGGTCCTTTCCTCTGCCCGTCCTCTGCCCGATGGCGCAGACAGGTCTGTGGCAGCCGAGGAAACCTCCCTTCCTCCTCCCGCCGTCCCTCTCGGGAGGGTGGTGGCTCTTGGGCCCTTGGATCTTAAAAGTGCGGTACATGCCAAGGGAGATAAAGGGCCCTCAGTCTTTCTCTTCAGTTGCATTTCATTTCCTTCCCTTGCATAGTTTTTTTTTTTTTTGATCTGTGAAAAACTAATCATTCTTTCTGTAAAATCTGATCAGTCGAGAAAGGGAAAAAAATCTTGGACCTGACCTTTCCTGACATGAATGCTGCAGGGCTAAAGCAGTTCTAAATGCTTGGGTTTTGGGGTTTTTTTTCCAAGTGTATATTTTATAGGCAAAAGAATTATTCACTTAATCCCTGATTGTTGGAACAGTGTTGGCTGCTTTCAGTTGTTTTTTGGGAAACTATCAGGTTTGGAAAACGTGACCCATAAAATCTCAGAGGCAGCAGGGAGTAAAAGGGCTGGGGAGTGGGAACGGAGGGGAGCGTGCGCCGTGATCCGGCTGCTCTGCCAGCGGCTTGGCGGTACGGGGTGGCCGCAGGATCGGTCCCGTGGGGCGAGGCTGTCGGTGCACCCGGACAAGCGCACACGATGTGCGTATATGATCTCCGTATTGCATAATTTTAAAAGAAACATTCTTAAAACTCAGAAGGGGATCCTAGTATTGGGGGTGATCGTTCCATTAACTGCCAAGGATGCTAAAAACTGTTTTTTCTACCTTGATGGCCGTCTGGTCTGTATCTGTCTCTCAAGTGGTGGATAAGGTGCTAGCTGCTGCTGTTATCAGGCAGAAAATGATTCCTACTAGCATGTTTAACCTTCGCTTGAACCACCAGTACTGTTAAGTTGTTAGTAATGATACACATTTTCTACAGCCTGGTGCACTGGAGAATATTTTCCTGACCCATTTATTCTCCCATGTATTCATAGCATAGCGCTTCTAAAATGTTTTCTTTTTCCTCTGCTTTACCTCTGATGATTAATAGTAAACCTAGTGATGAATGTGAACAAAAGGGTGGCAATTATAATTTCATTAATCACCTAATAATTGGGGTCCAGGGCTCAACTGTGACTTTAGACTTCTACATCCTAAGGAATTAAAGAGAAATTTCCATTCATCACTGTGTCCCAGCTGCTGACAAAGCCTGTTCTAACAATAGATCCAATCATTTCAAGATGTGCTACAATTAGTGTGGGGATGATAAAGGAGTTCATCGTGTGAGCCGGTCTTCTGGTCCCGGGAGGTTGCGGGAAGGAGCCTCTATTACGCCAATGGTTTCCCTCTAAATGCTATGCGTTAAAGTCATGCTTCCCAGGAGATTTATAAATGTTTAAAGCTTTTAATAAACTTAACCTGACTTAGGGAGTCTATTTGAAGCTGGATGGTTTGGATGTCTCTGTGGTGATTTGGCTTTCCAGTTGCTGGGTGGTGCACGCCCCCAGTGGGGGGGGGGGGGAAAGATGTTGAAATTAAGGATATAGTGTGTTTATTAATTTGTGCATGGGAAAACATCTGGTTGCAGTTCCCTCATTGTGCCTCAGCTTATTGATAAGGTTTGAGCGGATGTGTGGTGAAGTGGTAAATGAGAGAAGAGCGCTGTGCCTGATTTTCTGTAACCCAAGAGCAACTTCCTAACACCAGTAACAGCCAGTGTGTCCAGCTATGCCGAAAACAGGGAAACATACTTTACGCTGCTATTTCAGACCTCCAGCTGGGAGGAGCATTTTCTGTATAAATCTTCCGAAGAAATTCTTTGAGTTCACTGGCTCCCTCTTATCTGCCCGAAGTACAGAAATAAATGAAGCCACCGATGTGCCGGCAACATTCTGAAAATAAAGGCTCCACACATAGAGAAATAATGAATTTTGTAAAATCTATATGTGGAGATAAGCCACAGGTATCCATGTTTGATATACTGAAATGATGTAACTAAAGCAACTGGAATAATAATTTGACATCAGAAGGAAGCTGGTATAAATGGGATTTCAGGGAGTTGCATACATTTTCCGGAGGTTTATTTAAACTCTTTTCAGCAACAGTGAAACTTGTCAGAAACATGAAAATCTGTTGAAGTTATCAACACTTAGTTTTTATCGTTCATATTTCTGGTAAACCTCTGCAACCTTTTTTGGTTTTGAATAGAAGATTATAAATAATCTCCTAAAAACAAATAGAGCATTTATAGGTTTCCATATTAAACCTCCTAAGCCACGAATTGTGCATGGTTTTATAAGTGATTCCGTGTTGCAGGATTCATAGGATATTGCTTAGCCCTTGGAGGTACCAGGGTATAAAACAGCCTTCCCCATGCGTAGGAAAACTCAGCTAAGAGCTGTTCTGAAATGAGATTATTGAACTGAATGTGCTAAAGCTGGGGAGACTATTAAATGCAAACAAATTTGGGATGTAGATTTGATGTTTGAAGCCGGCAAATCATGCATGGGATAATTAATCTTGTAGAACAATATAATTATTTTATATATACACATAAAGCACCACCTGGATCATTATTTCCGAATGGTTAATTTGCAGGAATAGTACTGGAGCTGTGCTTTTTCTATATCCCCCCTTTCTTCAGAAGAGGGGGTGGCCTGCTGTTCCTGGGGAGCCATCCTAAAGAGAAGCGTAGGGTTTGGCTGACAACATCACGTTCTTCCTAACAAATAGTAGAAGTAGATGGAAAAACTGCTTTGCAAGGTGTCCCTGAAGTGAAAACGTGGCTTTCGAAAGTTGAATTAAAGTCTTGACCCAGTGATTAGGTGAATTGCATGTGATTGAAGTGAGTCTGAGTAGTTTTAAAGTAGTGAGCGGAGGTGAAGTCAGCACAATCAAATACTTTGTTATTGAAATTCAGCTTTGCAAATAATTTAATTGTAAGTAATCCAGTCAGTGAATTTAGCTTCCTTTTCAATTCAGAGGCCGTTTGAAAGTGAGTTTTGGATTCCTGCATGGTATTTGCTGGTCCTGTTGTTTTTTGTTTAACTCTGTGATGGACGGAGCTGTTTGCTTTGGTCAAGTTGCTTCATGGCAATCAAATCTGAGCCATTCAGCTCAGTCGGTGCTGCTGCTCGTACCCTTTGTGAAGCGTGCGTCTTAAAGCGAGGACTTGATCCACCTTCTGAAGCTTCAGGTGCTTAGGATAAAGGGACAGAAGCTGTAGCTTCGGTAACTAGGGTCATGGGAGCTACAAGGAGCTCTGCCTCTTCGTGAGGCTCAGTTAAACCCTGTTTCTCTTGGGTGGGTTTTAAGACTTTTGCCCTTTTGTAAGCAGGCACCTCTTCCCTAAATTATGCTGGTACTGAGGGGGGAATTTGAAGGCTGTTGCCTGTGAGAATTTGTAGACACAAAAGTAATTGCTTGGCCATGTGGTGAGGTGTGGAGGTTGGAGTTGAATTGAAGTGAATTGGAATTTATGGGACATTCACTCAACTTTTATGGTATTTTTTCATGTTTCTGAGCAACACTTCTTTTTCCATACAAACTGCTGAAATTAGAGGGGAAAATCATGCCAGGGAGCAAATAGACTGAGCTCCAAGGTGTGCTTGGTTTAACGTTCATGGATTAAGTTGTATGACTTTATTATTACAGATCCAGCAGGTGGCTGCCATCCTCTTTAATACAGGGATGTGGTGATATGTAAGAAGAGAAATAATTTGAAGATCATAAATTTAAAACTCAGTTGCTGTTATCGCATCCCCCCTTTCTCCTTTCTTTATGAGGAGGCATTTCAGATCTTTCCGCTGTCTTGCATTGTGCTATACAGGCAATAATACAAGGAAAATTTGCAACCTGTGAAGAAATGTTGGCTGAAAATTTTTTTGGCTTCAGTAAATGAAAAGAGGTATTTTGCATTTTTGTTAACTCATTGACATTTACCACAAAATGATTTTATACAGAATTGTGAGAATTTTAAGTGGAGTGCAGTTACTAGTCCGAAAAGAGATCACTGGAATGGTCTGTTCATTTTGAATGATATTAGAAACAACTAAAGTCTCAGAATAGACCACATGAATGAAGAAAGCTGAATTCATATAACAGTATGCAAACAGAACATGAAGAACAGGAAAACTGAGAAGAAATGTTTCCAGAAAACAAATTACTTTTTAAACTGTTTGCTTACTATTACTGTTACTTTTTTGTCAAGCGCTTCGAGGTCTTACAAGGCTCATCTAATACTCTTTTTACAAATATGGTTATTTTTTGTATTCTTTTTGATAGTGTTGATAGCACTTTGTCATGCAGGAGGAACCAACCTCAGCAACTAGTTTTAAGATTGAAAATAATCACCACCTTCATATTTGCTACAGAATTACCACCTTTTGTCTTCACTTAGGCAAACTATCTCTTTTTCATCTTCTAGCACTACTAAGGGTGGTGTAGAAACAATTTTTCTCTGTATGTGTTTTGCTGCAGTCCCAGTTTGTCAGAAATTAATAGACATATCCTGTTTTCTGTTACTAAGTAGTAGCTGAAGGTGTGTGATCTGCATATCACCATTATTTAATACTTAGGACCGTGATTTTTTTTAATACATTTATACTCTGTTTTAATGCATTTGGGTACGTAAAGAATTTATAATACAGAAAACTCACGTGAATCTTAAAACAGTCATCTTGCTTTGATGATCATATTGAAGACAAGAGCATGAAAAGAAATGAAAAAAGCTGCTTATTCTTACTATATTTGCTTCCCGTCCAGTTCCTAATACCTTTTTCTTCATACTCTCTTTCATACACAGATTTTTTTTTTATATGTGCTCTACAAAAAATAAAGCAATATGCTATTATTCCTCCAAATAAGGATACTGCAGATCAACGTACTTCAGAGTTACTCCGGAATGAAGTTTCTCTGTGAGCAATGCTGTATATTGTAGTGAATGCGTGTGTAAGCCTCTTTATTGGTGTCCATTTGAGATTGGCCTTCTCGGGGCAGACAATTTCTAGTACTCTTCAGGTCATGAAAAAGACTTTGTGTGCTTTCTTCCAAGGACTGAGAATAGCAGCAGCAGCCGCCTTCATCTTATGGCAAGTACTGCCATTTGGGATCCTGCTGGCAAGTAAATATAGTGTAGCAAAAAGGTGTCATTACAGTGACTCATTTGGCCCAGGTTGTGAAAGGCTGTGATTCATTAGTGCCAAGTATATGCTACAGAACATAACGACTGCAGTTCTGCAATAATGGAAAGGCAAGAATAAAATGGATTTTAAGGAGAGGGAGAGGGGGGGAAAAAGGAAGTCTCTCTACCATCAGTTGAACATACTGGTTATCACTTGACATTGATAAAATGAATGTGCAATAAAAATGAATATGCAATAAAGAGAAGTTATGTAAAATCACTGCACAGATGAATATTAGGAACACCCAATATCCATAAACCTTTGCATAGGATCCTTTTATGTCCTTGTTCTTTCACTGTACCTTCCAGTCATAGGAACCTCAGCTTAGAAAAAAGACGTGATGTACAATTTATGTGATGGATTTATAGTAATCAAGAGATTTAGATGTTTTCCTTTTTTTTTTTTCTTTTTCATTCTCTGAGAATATTTTACTTTAAAACCTATGCCCTGAAAAGAGTTTTGGATGCTTTAACTTGATTCAGTAAAGGCAGTCCCATAAGTCTTGTGGCCCAAATTATGAAGCTTTTCTTATAAATGCTGTGGGGAAGCTTTATTCTCATTTACATCAATCCTTCAGATCCCTAAAACTTCTCTTAACAAAGGGCAGAAGATAAGAATTACTAGTTGCATGGAGATTTTGTTTAGACAAACAGGAGAATACATTCTTGTGTCCCTCATCTTAGACATAGATTAACTTTAGATTCTAGAGCTTTCTCGTCGTTTCAGCGTATTTAATTTGCGTTCTCAGTACATTTTTGTTGACACTTTTTACTTCCTGTAATTGAGGGTTTCAAGTTCACCTTGAACTAGAGCTGCATACCAACTGAGGAATCCTTCCATTTTTTTGTTTTCTTTTTTGGCAGAAGTTATATTTTCAAATAGGTGTAGCGTCCTTGTATACGATATCAGCTCTACAGCATTGTACATGCAGTGTTTTGTGTTAATGATTTTTAGCAGGAAATGTTTGCTTTTTCTTTCTCTTCCCCCCCCCCCCCCGCTGGTGCTTTGCTCTAATGTTGAAGTTGTCTTATGTTTGCTAGAGTTTGTCTTCATTATAGATGCCATCTGTGGAACAACTTGGCTTCAGACTATGTTGAAGAATATACAACATTTTCCATGAAAGTAATTCTTATGTCAAGACACGGGCATGTTTTGGATTGTAAATTTTCATTTTCCTGCCAACCTCTGCCAGATTTTACTTGCTGCTCTGTGCAATCCTATGTTAAGCAAAATATTGTCATTGTTGTTATTTAAACATTAAGGACATCATTTTGGTATTAGGAGGGAAAAAAAGTCTAAGTGTCCTTTCTTACGCTTTTTTGCCTATTCCACTCTGCAGAGGTTTTTTTACTCGCTGTGTGACAAAGGAGGCATTGCCTTGTCAGTGTAGCAGCTTATTAATAATCTCATTAGCATCCTTTTTTAATGCGTATTGCAATTCAGGTATCAGAGGGGAGTTCCCTTGCATAATTACTGTCATTGCTTACTTGAAGACTTATAATACAGAGTGTTTTTATTTTTGGTCATAAATGCTGTGGCAGCCAGCAGCCCCAGCCCTGTACGAGGTGTTAGAATCTTCCCATTACTGACGTTTTCATAACAATTTTTGTTAACCTCAACTTTCCCCATCCCCGGAGCAGAAGTTCCCATAAATAAAGCCAATGGAGCCTTACTGCTGGGTAACACCTTGACTGCTGGGACTCCTTTTGCTGTTCGGCTCTGACAGTGCGGGATCTCGGGGCACAGGGGAGGCTGGGTGGCATGGCTGGATGTGCCCAGCAGGGCACGTCCTATGGAAGGGACAGGTGGCTTTTGCATGAAACTCCACAGGTCTGTCATATGGGACCTCTCACTATTTTTGTGAAATGGAAGGTCTTTAGAGATCAGCACAATCACATATCTGAATCTGAGAGCCTCATACCAAAATGTTTCTATGAGCAAAAGTCCTACACCTATGAAGCTGAGGGTGAGGATGGATAATTAATTCATGGGCAAGAGTTTTGACTGACTCTGTTCCCACAGAGGTGGACTTGGGCTGGATTTATATTTAGAGGAGCACAAGGATGGTTTTGCTGGTTTTTGCCTCACTTAATCTTTTGCTGAGCAACAGCAAACATGAATGACAAACTTGATGCCTTGAGTTCCTTGCATCGGTGTAGCAACATCACCTGCAGCGCTTCTCCATTGATCGTGAAGTATTTTAATCTCCATGTTTTTGAGCAACACTGTAAATCTTACAAAAGCAAAGGTTTTAGAAATGTGCTTTTGGTTACAGAGCTCAAATGATATTCCATATGCATTGTGTGTATCTAGTTTACTGACATTGGTATAGTAATTAGCAATATTTAATCTCTGAACTGTTAGCACGTTGCCTGTGAGTTTTTGGAGAATTACTTGTTTGTGTCTTGATTTGTCAAATTAGCTCAGTAAACAGATTTGCAGACTTCGTTATACTAAGATTATATATTAAAAATGAAGTCTGTAGAACTGTTATTGTGACCTAATCTTTGTAATGCTTATGCTTCAAATGATGTCATACTGTAGATTTACCTAATAATGTGATACTTTGCACTGAGAGGCAGGACTTTTAGATTTTGCTTCTGGTTACCCTTTCTGTTGTAACTGAGGTCAAATTGCTGAATGAGCAAATCTTTCTAATAGTGTCTGTGCAAGAAACTCCCAGATTCAGCTGTTTATTTTTGATGAATCAGACTAAGCTTAACCAAACATTTTTGCTCTACAGTTTGTTTCTTAAACCACTAACTATTGCGACTAAGCTCACTGTGGCCATGGCACCTAAAGAAACTGTCCTGGCAACGTGCTGTATGATGACACAGTCTGTGTTCCTTTGTTCCATCAGAAAATAATAATTTGTTTATTTTAAAAGTATCATCCATACTCGAGTCTTCATTTTCCTTACCTTTGGAAATGGCTGCAGTTCAGTGAAGGGCACAGTGATCTTATATGTGACATATATATGTATATAATATTTTATATATATATTTAAAAAGTATGTATTAAAACTCAGTTGATGTATGGGTGTTTTCTTGTGAAGCTTTACCAGCTGGTATTTTTAAGTGCTATGGCATTTGTAGGTGAAAAGTTAAGTGTGAAGCGTTATGATGAGAACAATAAGTAGCGTATGTTGGGAAAGTAGAGTGCAAAAGATCCCAAAGCAGTCTATAGTCCTGTGTGCCATTAGCAGAGGATTGTGTGACTCAACCACGTACAAAGGCAAATGGTTGACAACACGTTCTTGATATGAATGGGTAGGACTTTGGGAAGGTCCTGAGGATTGTGTTTTTCCTCCAATAGCATAAAACTCATCTGGGATGTAGCTCCTCTCCTTCAGATTGTGGTTCTAACTGTACTTTTGTGGTTTAAAAATGACTTTATATTGATGTGATAGTTTAATTCTTTACTGTAGAACCTGTGTGAAGTGTATCAAATCTTCAGCTCAATTTTATAAAGCTATTAGCTCAACGTAGTCAGTCACAAATGAAGCTGCGCTTGCCTTTTCCGTTCACTGGAGACTCTGTTAGGCAAAGTACGAAGGATTATGGGAGGAAGAGGATGAACTTTCCTCTTACCCACCAGCCCTGTGAAGAACGTTGTAAGTATGTATTACGAGTGAAGTAGTTATCGAAGCCAAGAATGTGAACTAATTCTGACTAGATGTTCAAACTGGAATGTCAATCAGCATGATCACTGCAACTCATCATGCTTCACGCCCAGCAGATGGTCTGGTAGCACACTTGTAATTTATTAGCTAATGTGAGACACCGTATTGATTTAATACTCTGTCTGTTATACAGGCTTACTGCTCTGTGGTGCAATTTTGCCTTGGAGCATGACCTCAATGAAATCAATTTTAGGTCTATAACAGCACTCATATAAATCATGTGTCTCGCCAAAACACTCCTAAATGTTGACTGGTAATTAAAATTTGCATGGAGATGGTTGTATCTAGCCATCCACATGAGGTATGTTTTATAGTTTTATGTTTAGTGAATTTGCATTAGTTCAACTTAAAGCTCTTTGTCTAGCTTTCGAAGGATGTGTGCAGGCCTCATTTAAGTCGGTAAGAAATCAAAAATTCAGACATGTTTTCAGAATTGTGTGACTCCTAATTTTAAAAGATTTCAGCAGGAAAGGTAAATGTCTAATTACCTTTGAGGATCTGAGAAAAGCTTTTTTTTATTATGAAAGATTTTTATTGCTTATAGGGAAATTCAAAACTTGCTAGAATTTTTCTCTTGAGCTAAGAGAGTCTCAAGTTCTTTTTTAAATTGAAGGAAAAGTTAGGAAGGCACTTGTTCTGTTACCTTAGAATTAATAATTTATTTATATTACTCGCATGAAGCGTATCTCCACCAGTCCGAGATCTATGGTCAAGTGTATTCTTTCCATTTAACTGCAAGTTTTCAAGATTCTCTGGGGATGTGATATCCAGTACTTCTTTTAAAAGGGAGTGCACGGAATAGAGTTTGACTTCCCTGAGGAAAACGGTATGAAGTTCACAGAGGTTGCTCTATAGATTCATAAGCAAAAGGAGCAGGAGGAGAGAGGTGTGAGATTTATGTTCAGTTGGCAGCAAGACTTGGTCACATTAGTGACCTTCAACACGGGGTCACTAGTCTTAGGAAGGTCATCTGTACGGGTGAATGATTGCACGATTTGTAACGATAGAGTTGTGTAGGTACTTGGATTTCCAGCCTGTGGAGACTGGGGAATTTTATGACTGCACTTTGGCTACTGCTGCTCTTTGTACCCTTGCAAAGCCACACTGCATCTCCTTTCTCATAACCACACCTGAATTTCTGCGTGTGTAGTAGGACACTGGTTTATGTCTGAGGGGTTTCTTAGATAGCTGCCTCTGGGTTATGCTCCATATTAGTACAACTGTCAAATTTAACACTATGTGAAATTTGACAGACATAAAGACAAACCTTGTGATTAAAAGTCAATAATCAATATGCAATTTAAACTAATACGTATTTTTTTTTATCAGAACGTATCACAGACGGTGAAGTAAGAATTGATAGTTTGATAATATCTCCATTAATTAAGTTTCCAGCTTTTAGATGGGAATAAGCAACATGTATTTAGATGAAATTTTAGCACCAAATTCCTTGACTAACAGAAGGAGAACGAAAATTATTTATAGCAGTCTTCACTGGCTTGCTATTGCTAATTAATTTCTAGTAGTTAACGGAATAGATGAGATTATGGAATTAAACCAATGTGTCTAGCAGTGTTTTGCCAGACAGGATTTAGTGATATGCTGAAAAAAGTTAGTAAACAGTAATGGATAAATGACAGCTTGGATTAATCTCAGAGTGGAATGCTCTTTCTTGCAGGTATGATAGATTCTGAATATTAAGTGGCCATTTCCTAGACTCTGAGTTCTGAAGAGCTGTTTAGATTAGTCTGTACGAGTATTTAAAGGGCAAGATCGCAGATTTTTTTTTAACAAGGATTTTCCTACCCCACCATACTAACACTAACATGTTAGTGTTTTGGATCTCTGGTGAATAATGGAACACAAGTGACGCTGGAAAATGTACCGTGCTTAGCACTTTGTAAAAACTGTGCAAAAACAAGGAACAGGAAAGCAATGCAAATGTGGCTTGTGCTAAGGAGGTGTATGTAATAGGTCAGGTATGGAATGATGTCTTGTGTGCTAATGAAGTCACCGTATCTGTGAGCAGACGAGTAAACTCGGGCAAAATCTGTTACCATTTCCACATATTGGTGGTAACTGTGGGTGATGCAGATTGGTATTGATTTGTGTTCTGGCCTGAGATGTGACTGTATCCCAGAAAATCTTCATTATGATTAAACAGCTCATCATTAATTTCCTTGTAAAATTATAGAGAAAGTTTACCAGTTTAAGGATGTTCATCCCTAGTACTTCCCACACATTGTATAGAAGCTTTGAGGTATGTGCAGTGCTTTTTAATTGGGTCTGAATTAGGTCATGACTACCAATGATAATAATCAAAAAGCTCAGGTGGCTGTTTTTTGGAATTTGGTTTTTGGCGTATCATAGGGACCATTGGGTCTTTGTGTCCTCTGGGATGAAAAAGCTAAACAGATGTGCACCTCTGACTGTCCCAGTCTAGTCCTAACAGAGTAAATAAGATGTGATGGTGCCAATTTATGGATATTTATGAACTATGTGTAAAAAGAAATGAAGAAAACATCCTAACATAACAGTATCGGTTACTTACATGTCTGCCTATCAATAGTTAAAAAAATAGAGTCAACTGTCAGTTATTTCTTGTGCTGACCAGGCAGTTAACGATTACCTCTTTGTTTGAAAATGAGTTAGTTTTTCTTCTGAAATTGGGATCTTGCTAAACTTACAGAAGCTCTTCAGAATGAAACTCATTTGAAACAGAAAATTAAATGTTAGTTACATGTGATTGAAGATGAGAATTTTTTCCTGAGATCCTTTTTTTTTTTATGTAAATGGACTGATTTCTCTGAAGCAAGTATTTTAAAGTGCTAGCTCTTTGATACTCATCATGTAAGTGGTTTTCAATCTGACTTTATTTTCCCACCAATAATATATTTCCTGCTGTTTGGAAACTACATGCAGCTGGCAATATCACTTTGAAATATTCTTATATTAAAATGTAACACACAGTGATAAAGGGAACTACACTGATGTTAATTCTCAGTTTAACTGTGCCAAAAATTAGTGACTAGGAGTTGTAAAGTAATGAGAGGGGTTCTGAAACAAATGTGGTGATAAAATGATGATGTGTTTGGCCTTTGCTGCAAGGGCACCTGGCAGATCTGTGTCAACGTTGCCACTGAAAGGACTTGATTGGTCCTAAATTAGGCTTGTCTTGCCTAGGTCCTCAGGCTGTTGCCCTTATTTTTTATGAAGAACAAAGGTTTTCCAATATAGTCAGCTTTTCACATGAATGACAAATAGCAGATCACTGGTACAAGCTCGATATCCTTAACTATGAAACTTGGAGAACATTTCAAATAAAATATCGCTTTTAAACCAGTCAAAGTAATCTATTTTCACATTTTTTTCAGTAATGGACTAAATTGAAATGTCCATAAGAAAGATCAGTCAGAACTATTAATGTCTGGTGAAGTCTTTATAAACAAATATAAATAAGATACCCTAGGAACAGGTGGGCGACCTCAGTAATCGCCACCTCGACACGCTACAGCTTTGTTGGAGCCATCTACGGCCAAAAAGAACCGGATCAAAATGTGCCTGACATCATCACAGCCTCAGGTGTGCCCTTCCAAGTAAAATGAAGCTGTTTGTTAAAGACCTGATAGGTAAAAACTGAGCTTAAAACAAATGAACTCATTTGGCTGAAAGTGATTAAGAAACGCAGGGATCTGGAGAGGTTTCATCAGTGGGGATTGGGTTAATTTGGTGGAAAGAGCTTCTTCAGCGGGCACTGCTGGAGTCAGAGGAGGGCACAGCCTAAGACTGCCAAATTAATAACGTCTGAAAACAGATTGAAAATCCCAGGTGGTTTCTTAAATTGTTCTTTTGTTTAAATAAGGTTAAAAATGTATTTTTATGTGAGAGCTGACCCTTAGGGATTTATAGTAAGAAATAAGTATTCCCCAAATGATGTATGCTGGTTTTACACACATCTATATTGAAAAATATTTTTACAAAATAATACAGGGGGAGATAAATGGTGACTTGATTTTTAGGATGCGGATTAATTTGATGCTCAGTGTACATATCCCAAAAAAGGTTAATGAATCTGTTGAACTAATGAACTTTTCTTAATTAATACAAGTTTCAATTTTCTCAGAGCAAGGGTATTGGAGAAGAGAGCAATGAATATCACATAAATAAGCGCATATTCACCATATTTTTGTCAACTAAAAACACATAGAGGATTGAGTTATTTTGCTGCCTTTATACAAGACACTTAAGGAGTGAATCTGTACATGTATGTGTAAATATACGTAGATATTTCAGGACTCTCTCCAGAGCATTTTTACAGGTAGAGTTGAGGTTTTGTCCCCCTGAGACTCTTATTCTTTCAGAGGTGAAATTCCTGCCAGGAAAAAATCATCATTCTTGGTTAAACTGGCCTATAGATCCTAAGGTGGAAAGGCTCCCACTCAGTGCGGAGGCGCTTTTTTTGGTGTTTGTTTGGGGTTTTTTTTTTTTGTTACTAATGTCTAAAATGAAATCTCCCTCAGGCCTTGGGCAAATGGCCGGCCTTGTAAAAGAGTGTGTTCACCAAAGTGCTAAACGAGAGGTGGCAGGAGCCGAGTGGAGGGGGGTTCTCGGAGGAGCGCAGGACGCACCGCTCTGTGTTTGCCCGAGGTGAAGTTACAGAGTGGTTCCCATCGCCGAGGCAAGCCGGGCACTGGGACAGGAGCTCCGTAGCTGGGAATGTAAAAGTGGCTGCCTGCCCCTGGCCGCTCGTCTCCAGCGCGGCTCTCAGCGCTGCGGCCGGCGTGCTCGTGCCGCCGGGAGGGCGTGCAGAACCCTCGGAGGGCTTGAGGAAACATGTTTGAATGCGAACTTCCCTGTTTGCCCACCAGTGTCATCCTGCACCTTTGCATCCGCAGGTATCCCACTAACCAGGCCATGGCTTTACAGTCTGCTAGGAAATTCCTTCCTTCACCGAGTTTCTTCTGGTTTTGACTCAGTTCCACCTTTCAGTATGTGCTTTCGACCGTGCTTCGTGCATTTGCTTTTCGGAGTCCAGACCTCCTTGAGAAATGATAGGGCTCAGCTCGAGCCAAGTGGCTGGGCTGTAGCTTGTGGGTATCAGAGGGCAGATCCTGCAGGTCTCCCCTGTATTTCATAATCCAAGGGAAGTAAACTTTTCAGGAGTGCGAGCTGGATGTGTGGCTTCGCGCTAGGGAAATTTTATTTCCTCCATAATTACATTAAATGCCTTAATAAAGAAAAAGGTATTAAATAGATTGTTCCTATTTATAAAAGTAATATTTATGCTGTTATTCTGCTAAGTAGCTATTAAGGATTGTCAAAGATGATTTGTAAAATAGGAAGCTAGAGCTTAATTATGTAGACTTTTGTGGTTAGCAGGGCTCCCTGCTACATCCTCCTTCTGAAGCAGGAAATTTATTGAGCTCATACACCAAAGTGAAGTAACCGGGCGTGCGGGAGAGCGGGAGGAAATACAGCTGTTGTGAAGGGTCATTCGGGTGGATGTTCTGCTCTGCAATTTCTTTTGAAATGTAGTCCCAGCCACCCTACGTTTGGTAGCACCGTCTGCCTTCTGAGAAGTTTATGTAAAGATCCAAGAACTTTATATAATTTTATTTTAGCTCACGGATGCAGCAGCTGACAGATCCCTCTCATTTTTTTCGTTCCTTAAATTGTCTTTCAGTCTCTCAGAATGAGCTTTGAAGTAAGTCTACGATGCTTATGGCACTCCTGTATCAGTATGCAGTCCTGTGCCAGAGTTACCCTTACTGATGTGTAGGATTATGATGAATATGGAGAGAAATCACTGTCTCTTTGTACTCGCTTGCTTGTCTGGCCAGAGCTGATGGTCTGTAGGAGGGAAAGTAGACTGCTCTCAACACAGGGCTCTGAAAGGGCTTGCTAGGAGTAACGAGCCATGAAACTACACCTGCTTCTGTTCCAAGGGTGGGCAGGTTCCTGTGGCTTGGTTGATATTGAAATAATTTTACATAATCTTTTAAATCCTTCAATTTCCTTTAACAGAGAAGGTCCCCTCTTGCTTCTACTGTAATACACATTTTAGAAAAGCATTTATATGTATTAGAGTTTTAGTAATTAATAAAACAAACTTAAATTATTTTGTAATCAAAATAAATCACCTGTTAGTTTGCAAACATAATGTTAAGCAATTATTTAACTTAGATGAAAACCATTAGGCAAACAAACATGAATTCTCTGTCTGTTCTCTTTTATGTTCTCTTTTAAACTAGTCTTGTTTGTTACTGATGGACCTACTCTAGGAATTAAACTTCTATTAAGTAGCAACTTAAAGCTTCTGTATTCTTCTGCCCCTCTCACTATTACATACGGCTTTCAAAGCCACTTTTGAAGAGTTTATATGAAGCTAAAATAACTTAGGAGAAAAATTCAAATTGTAAGTACGGTCTAAAGAGCAACGAATAAGACTGGCCTCCTCTTAGTGAAAAAACCAAACCCTTACCCTCAAACTGTATATGTGTATTTAAAATCGTAAATATTAGTTTAACAAGATAATATTCTATTAGTTAACAGTGTGCTAGCAAGAAAGTATAGAAAGTGGAATTGACTTCTTTGCTTTGCATTTATCAGCATTGTTGTGCTTCTGTTTCCAATTCCAGGAACTGTATTATTGATGAGGTTACGTGACTCGGATTAACCTCACAAAGGTGGAAGCAATGGAGGGGAAAACCATTATACTTGTGTATTTTTTAATAATTCACACTTCAGACAGATAAAGGTCTTAATGTATGTTGCTTTAATGTACAGCCATTTGTGTAATCAGGATTCCTTCTGAAGCGCTAAGAGCGCAGATCCATCTCTGCTGTTCGGTTAGCGGTATGGATTGAGCAGTATAGACGTGCACCCAGGAATCAAACGCTTCCTTTGAGCGGGAAGCTGTAAAATAAAGAATCTTTAGAATACGAGTGCTTTGAAAAGGGGAGTGTGTGTTTATAACGTGCATGATGAACATAGGTAAAATGAACGCCAGGAAGTGGGTTAATGCCCCAGCTCCTTTCATACTGCTTTCAGCATACTTAGGTGGATGCCGACCAGTAAAAAGATAAAATGTTTTCTTCGCCTCTCGAGGCTCAAGTATCTTAAGACGTTGAAAAACACACAGCTCCTGTGAGCGCTGAAAGGGGTCTTCTTGCAAGACCCTGTTTTTCTCCCCAGCATTTATGGGAAATCAGGCATATGATGATTAATCCTTGTGCTACGTTGACTGAGCTGTTTGTACAAAACCAACTCTGTTAACACACAGCTCCATCTGTAGAGAATACAGAATATTCAGGCGCTGTAATGGAACAATAAAGAAAAGCGGCTCGCATTCTTCCTCAGAGAGTGCGACAAGAACACAGTACAAAAATAAGCAAATGAAAATATTACCTAACTATCAAGTGACAATATTCCTTTAGTGCTTTTGTGAGACTTTGTTAAAAAAATCCGTTCTCTCTGATATTCACCAAGCTTATTGGTGTTTTGAAAATAAAATTTGGTTTGCTATGCTTATTTTTAACTTGTGTAAATATTTGCTTGTATTTTCATATTTAACTACATTGTGTTTCTTTTTTCCACTGTCACAGATGTAGGCAATTTTCTATCCCTTCCCCCCAGCATTTTTTTGGCAGCTAATGAATGCAGTCCTTTGGATCTCATCTGATCTTTGGCAGGATATCTGGAATTGATGTCCTAGGATGTGGGTAGCTAGCTCAGTAATGATGTTACAGGAAAACTAAACACTCCAAGCTACAAAGCTCTATTCAGAAATTTTATCTCTGATCCAGAGGAAAACTAAAAGCTGCTCTAGTCCCATGAATCGCAAAATGAATATTCAGTAACGCACGCAGATAGCCAAGGGAATGAGAGGGAGATCCTCCAAGGAAAGCATAATACCAGCAAGTCAGAGTACTTGGACTCCTTGTCAGGGGATTGTTATATATTCTCAAACAAGTTCCTTAATTGTTTCTCCATTGTCCTCAGAAACAAGTGTCACGCTGTAATACAAAGTATTGTTAGTATATGGGTTTATATCCATATTCAATATCAAGGTGCCACTGGGAGGGAGTGTAAAGTCAGTTTGCATTTCACCTGCTTAAAACTAATTCCTACTTCTGTGGGAGTAGTACAGCAATCCCGTCTAGGATTTATCCAGGATGCTACCAGGTGCCAAGAGCTATCAAACAGTGCCTGAGCTGATGTGAGACAGGTGGAGGGCTCTGTCACTCTCCTCATCTTTTTGGAATAATTCATTAAATACTCTACCTGTGTCAGTTGCAGGTAAAACCTACGGTGGAATTACTTGTCTCTGTTCTTGTTAATCCCTTGCCTGTCAGCTCTCATCAGACATTACATTCTGCCTGCCTTAGCAATTTCGAACATGCAAATTCTTCAGCTGATGAAGTGCTGCTAGACTGTCTCGTATAGGTATATATTATGGATTTGGGTGTCATGTATTAATCTTATAGTAATATTTCTCTTTGTAGTTTGGACACTTTCTGGCACAGTTGTTAACAGCAAATAATGGAAATCCTTTAAATTTTTTCCATGGAACTAGACATTTATATATGGGTTTCTTCTGAAACATCAAAAAGCCAAAATTCCAGTTTCAATGGATGAAAGGATGCTCCAGTGCAACTTGTTAGGTGTATAATGCCGTAATACATTTTATATGACAGCGACTGCATTGACAGTAGCAGCCCTAATGCTTTACTGAGATGTAGCTACCTGGAGGCCCGGCACCAGCAGTCATTTAAAGTTAAATCTTTGTGTACAATAGCAAGTCAGAATGATGAAGTATTGTGTATCTCCATCTACCTGCTGAAAAGAGGACACAGATACTGTAGTTATGTCCTTAAGTTTCAGCTAGGACATACCAACTTTTTAAGAAGCATCTTCAAGATCCTGTTAAAACGTTTCATTTACACCATATTTAGGCTACTTCAATGGTTTAATTCTGACTCGGTATATTGTGCTGTCTTAGGAAAAAGACCAAATCATTAGCTTAATTTTATTGTGTCATATAAATAACAAAGTAGTGATAAGTGTGCTGTGTATGTTGTAATATTTTTTGTAAAGATAGGATGATAATTCAGCCATTAATGGATTTTAATGCAGTTAAAGTAACTTCTCCATCTTGAGCAGTGAAATGAAGGTACTATTCAAACTATCACCTTTACTCATGCTGAGCACCGCTCTTCTTCCAAATAGTGCTCTTGAACTCAAGCCAAAGTCCGATGCAAAACACGAAAATGACAGATTGATGAGGGACCTACATATTGTGCGGCAACTGGAATCTGTGCTTCTAAACCAGTTAGATGAGTATGTTCCCTATCTGGAAATAGTTCGAATATTTACAGTCAGTGGAGGTTTTATCCAACACCATTTGTTTCAGATGTCTGACTGTTAATGTTTAAATATTTCTGCTGTATTTGGAAAACTAGATCTTGAGTAGGCACTAAAATTTCACTCCTCCGTATGATTTGTGTCTGCATAGCTTATATAGGGCTTGATATGTTTCACCCCCTTCCGGCCCAAAATACCCTTCCTGTAATTTCCATTGAATACACAAATCTTTCAGTGGCTGCAGTGTTGGAAACTATTAATCTCAGGAAGTATGGGGCTTCATCCCTCGTGACAAGCAATATTGCACATACCTGTATGAAGAAGAGCTTATTCCTGCCTGTGAGGTAGTTCAAGTTGAATTGCCATATAGACGCATGGTTACTACACACATGTAAATACGCAGACACATCTGTAAAGTCAAGGGAACAATTCACCATGAAGTAGTATTTAGTACAGAGCTTCAGAGGACTAAGGGTGGGTTTAGCAACACGTTTGCTAGAAAAGCGATGGTGGAGAGGAGCCAATAATCGGTGTCCTCATACCCCGCCTGTACTCAGGCATAGATTTAATCGTAGAAAAATTGGAAGTGTGATGCTGCATCACCAAGGGTAACTTGGAGAAGGGGGACAGAGAAAAATGTAGTATGAAGCGTGGTGGAACAGGCAATGAACAGAATGCTTTGAGAAATAATACAGAAAAATCCTCTCCCTCGGCCCCCACAAGACTTACCCCACACTCAACAACCAAACCAAATTATTTATCACTGAAGAAGGATGTAATATATCTTAGTGGAATAACAAATTCTGTAGCTGTCAGTTTGTTGCAGTATTTTAAGTGCTGGAAGCCCAGAGTACTTGCCAAAAGTAGTTTTGTCCACATAATTAGGCTTTTAATGTAAAATCAGATCTTTGTGGATTTCTCTTTTGTAGGACTGCAACTGTGTAAGGAGAGTGTTTTGATAAGCACGAGTGAGCAGCAGCGTATGTTTTCAGTACTGTTAATAGGCTGGAACCAGTGTCAAAGAGAACATATGTATCTCTTCTTCCAGCCACCTCTTCTGGCTGCTCTTTGGGTGCCGATGCTAAATAAATGAATAAATGTTGTCAGTTCTTTCAGGTCATTCGTTAACTTAATTTCTTTTTGTTAAATAATTTCTTATTACTCTAGAGGCACCAATGTTTTTTTTTTTTGCATGAGTTTGATTTTTCAGATTCATACACTTATTTCCTTTGTGTTAAGCAAAGCTGTTTACTTTTTAAATTGGATTCTGTGTGTGTATGTGCTTACTTAAAAGCAGAATACTCAATATTTGCTGGGTTTTTTGAGTATAGGATTCCCTACAATTCTGAGAATTTCCAGTAACCAATACATAGTTTAGACCTTGCCTATGCTGCTTCTTGAAGAGTAAAACCTCTTTAGGTTCACTTTTCCAGTTGTAGTATTTAAATGCTGGTTTAAGAGATTGTCGCTGCTTTTATCTTTTTTTTTTCCCAGTAAGAGAAGAACATGGGGAATGGGGTCAGTTGGAAGGCTGTTCTGTTGTACTGATGTAAAGACTTGAGTTAAAGCTAGTGGAAAAAAAATTCAGGACCAGGGGAGCACACTTTGTTGGCCCGGTGTGTTGGCAAGGCTTCGGGAAGGGTTGGATGATCAGGACTAGCCCGAGAGATGGGCAGCAGTGAGGTACGGGAGGTAAAGGTAGATCTGCAGTAACCAGCAGTAGGGTGGACAAGGCTTCTCAAGATCTGCAACCTCAACTTGCAGTTTGACCCTGTGTTTCTGTGATGAACATTAGAGCTCTTAGGTACAGTATTGGAATACCCGTTGAGTAGTTGGAGTACCAGCTGGAAAACATCCCTCCTGCTCATGGCTTATCCATCTCATAGCAGTAGTAGTATGGTGGGATTTAAATATAGATGTGTTTTGGAAACATTAAAATTACAAATTATGTAGGTTTATTAATTTTATTCATGCTTTTAATAGGAGCTGTTTGAAATTATAAAGCTCTATCTTTTTGTGCAGTTGTGTGTCTGTCAGTATTCCAGAGGGAAGGCTGTCTCCGGGAGAAGGTATCGGGGTATGAATACTGCTGAATGATTCATTATTAAGTTGCTTTATTTTGTTAGGAGTTTTTGTGTTGTACTTTCCACTATAATACTTAAATTTTTCCATGCTGTAATAGGCTCATATTCTTAAAACCTTTGAGAAGGGGTGATACTACTTTGATCTCATAGTCTGGACAGCATGGCAAATGAAGCATAGCAGGCTGCCTTAAGTAGCGTTAAGGTTCATCTGGAAACACGGCATGTATATCCCTATTTATTCTGTGTTGTTACCAAAAGATAGCCTTTTCTGGGCGCATACACGTGAACATAGCACAGAGAAAGAAAACTCACAGTTAAGGCAATTGAGTTATCGGGGAATCTGGATTTTTTTCTGGTGTGCATAAGTGTGTGTGTGTGTTGAACACTAAGATGACCACTTAAATTCTTTAGAGAGGTTGAGGAACAGTAAGCAATAAATGGGATTATTGACCCACTTTTAATAAATGGCCCGTTAAAAGAAATCATTTATGTACATATAGTATTTCTTCTATGTTACACAAAAATCTCTGATGTGGGCTTGACAGATTTGTTCAAAGAAAATATTTATTGCACCCTGTACTATGTAACATGTCTTGATTATTGATGTTTCTTGGTTTTGCTGGCAGAGAATGATATTGTTGCTTGCCTTTTTTTTTTCTTTTTTTTTTTTTTTACAAATGCCTGGCATTATTCTTAACAGTAAAGAGCGAAGAGTTCTGCACCTTCGTTGCCGTGCATCACACAGTACTGACTCTGTGTGTTATGTGTGTCTGTGTTACGAGCTACTGAATACTGATATTCTTTTCTTTACTCCTGAGATTGTATATCCTTTTTTCTTCCACTTTTTTTTTTTTCCAGAGGGAAGAAAAATACGCTTAAACTTGTGTCTAAAATGCGATTCAACGTAGCCTTTTATAGTTACAATTTACATGGAGCTTAGATGGCTTAACAAACAACTTTTTTTGGGTCAGCTATGCGATGCTGAGGCAGCACAACACACTTTTCTGCAGCAGCTACCTTAATTAATAGGGCTCTTGCATCCTTTCTGTGAGGTCCTCGATACGAGCTTTTAAAAATCCCCCTGATTCTTTAACCTTTCTGATCAGAGTGGTGTTACGGGAGGAAGACAACTGCTAAAAATGAAAGGCAGTCAAAATGGGGTCAAAAAAACTTTTAGAATAGGAACATATACATTATTATTGAATGGAAATACGGGGAGAGAAGGAATCTCAGTATGCAGTCTGTTCTAGGCGTCTAAGCTTGAAGACAAACAAGATGGTTCATTGATATTTTCTTGTATTTTCCAAAGAAACAAATATATCCCTTGTCTGTGTCATTGTCTGAAAATGCTAGTGTGAGTAATATTTGATGCAATATATTCCTGTTTGTTTGTATCTGTATCATATTTTGTTAAACATAAAAGCAAATGGGAAAATAAGGTGAATCAGGAGGATGTTATGGCTGAGAGGGAGGTTTATCACTAAGCTGTCATTGACAACTGAAAGAATTCATAGGCTTAAGTGTCAGACGATAACACATTGCTAACAGCAACTTATTTAAGTATATCATTCTGAATTTAATCTGTATGCTACCTTCAAGGTTAGTAGCTAGAGGATACTTGGGATCAAAGAAGGCAGAGTATGAAAGAATCTATTTGAGTCTAAACCAAGGGCTTAACTTACATGTTGAAATGGGTTTATAACCTGAATCCAGATCAATGAATCTGTGTTTAGCCTCGAGTCTGTTGTAGTGGTTTGGTTGTCCAGCAAATGCTCCTGTTCTTGAGGACAAGGCATCATGTCATCGTCAAGAAAATTATGCATGGAGTTAGTTGAGTTTTGTCTTCAAGAACAGTTGAATCCCATGAACCCTTGGCTGTAGTAACGTGTTCTGTAAGGTTATATCAGATGTTTTAAGGAGAACTTAATTTCCAACAAGTTGAAGAGGAGCTGTGGTATTGAAAACTTAAGGAAAAGAACAAAATGATTAGAAATTTTTCCATTGCAAAGGTATCTAGCGTAATATTTTACCTTTAAACATGGAACCACTTTTTACTATCTTTATATTTTTCTCTTCTCCAGAGGAACTGGATAGTCCACAGAGATAATATTGGTTTCATTTCTTTCTTCTTGGTGATTGTAATGTTAACTTAGCAATAAATATATTTTTTGAATGTTGTGGGTCCATGAAATAGTTTGTATTGACACAAGCATTCATCAGCATTTTCCAGGATCAGTTCAGCTTTGCATGTCCGTATTGAATAGATTTTAGAGAGATCCATGAAGGTACGCTTGAATATATATGGCTGCTGAATATACCCATATAAAGTCTCTTGTAAAATAACAGTCTCAGAGAACAGTTTCAAATTAATCATCACGATCATTATGAGTTCCAAATGTCTGCAAAGCAAGCATTTAGATCTTCCCTCTGTAAGGAGGAACAAGCTGTATAGCATGTAGCTGTTAAAATCTATTTCGTCAGGCTACTTAATGGACCTTATGCAACTGTGAGAGGGGAGAAAAAGTGTTACCACGCTGACAAAAACATGCCCAGTGATTCCAGGTATGGGTTGAAATGTACTATGTAGTCAAAGAAGGTCTGTGAAGACTGGCTCCCTTTAGAAGAGTCTTGTGAAGCTTCTGTAAAGGAACAAGGCGATGTAGAAGAACCTGAAAGTTTGTATGTTGAGTTGGGATCTGGAGGAAGAAGTAAAATTTCCATAATTGCATTAGTAGCTTAAAATGACTGGGATAATTGAACTAGTTAGTTGATTCTGGATTGAATGTCAGTGGTGGTGTGTGGAGGGAATTCTCTGAAAGAGAGGAGAAGGCGCTAATGGCAGATCTCAGTCACAGCAAGCAGGTGATGTTGTCCTAGGATTTCCAATAACCGTAGCTCTCGTCAGTCTTCACTTTGAGACAATTTTTAGCTGCCTCTCCTGAAATAAAGACATCTAAGTTGAATGATTGGTGTCAAAAGCATGAAGTCACTCAGTTAACACACCTCCCTCTCGTCTAAAATACCATATCTTTAATATGGGACTTGTTTCATATTACTGCCCAGCAAGATGGAATCCATGCTTCCAAATACATTTTTCACCATTTACAGCTTTTGATGCAGTGCCTAAAGTTTGATTTGTCGCTTCAGGATGATTCCATATCAAGTGCCATGAATCAAATTATTTTCTAACACAATGGGGTTAGCACCTCTCCTGCTGTGACAAATGGTTTTCCAGAGGTACCAAAATAAATGCTCCACAGCAATGAGGTTTATCCCATGTTTCGAATAAAATCTGCCCATTTCTCCACTCTTCAGTTAGCTACAGAGCAGTGCAGGAATTTTTTGTCCTTTGAGGTAAATCCCCATCAGTATACACCATGGGTTCTTTGGAATTAGTTGTTCCTGGGAGACAAATTGCACTGAGTATGTGGGGCAGCCCGCTACGGGAAAGTACTTGTGAACTGCTACTCCACTCCCTTGTCCTTGGCAGTGTGAAGGAAAGTCAAAACCTAAGAAGTCTGCTACTCTTGAGGTTGTCTTTTTTTAAGTCTATGCGCATATCACTTCTTATGGTTTGGTTTTTGGTTTTGGTTTTTTTTGTGTAATTCTTTCAAAGGGGAGCTATATACATGGGGGTTTTAGGCCTTGGAAGCTGATTCCCTGTTTTGAGCAAGAGTGTACGTTAACTTTTGGCAGCTTTGCTGATGTGAATATTCTGGCTCTCCAGTGAAAGAAGAATTAACCTATCCATATCTTTACCTTTTAAAGATTAGAGAAATAAGAATGCTTTGGCTTTATGTAAGGCCTCTCAGTTGAATACCTTCACGTGTATTGTAAGATGTGACATATTTTGTCTTTCCATCCATTAAAATGCTAACTGAACATTCTAATCTTCGTTTGTTGATGGAGTTATCAAGTCATGTTGCAGCAGTATGGAGAATTTAGATCATGATGGAGAGAAAAAAAAACTGAGACACGAGTGGGACATTGTAGGGACAGAAGCATTCTACATGTTGTGAATAGAGAGACGCACACACACTGACATGCATAAGCAAATTCTAAAATAATTGTGCACGTATTAGCTTCCAGGGTCTTTGATAGTCTTTCACCAAATCGAAAGCTTTGACATTCAAATGATGTTTTCGTCCTCATAAAATGCTAGAATAAAAAACCCAGGGCTATATTGGCAGTAAACTAAGGTTGCTTTCTAAGTGCTTGTTTGACTGCAGCAAACACTAGCATATTATTGACAGAACAGTTTTTCTTCAGGTGAAGGTTCACCTTCATCTAGAAGTTTATAGGACATAGTTTATATGGAAACTTTTATTTTTTTGCAAATATAGTTTGATACTTTACAAGGGATATTTTTTAGACTATCAATTTTATACTTTTCTTTTGGATTGCACGTTACTAATGCATTGTAATTTCTCCAAAATGCTGTGCAGGAAGAGACCTATTGCTCAGTGGTTTTGTGTATGAAATACTAGCCTTCCACATTAGGTACTGTATGTTGCATCTAATTTGAAATCCCTATGAGAGATACTGAACTGCTGAAAACAATTTGGGTTGCTGGTGAAGCACAATATTAAGGCCCCTAGATTTTTTTTTTTTAGCTTTTTTTGCATAGGTATTTCAAAAATATGTTATCAGAGCTAAGGTAACTCCCTATTTAACTGAATCAGAAATGTTTTAATTCTGTTGCAAACTCTAATGAATTTGCTGCATAAGAAAAGGTTAATTAACTTTTGGTTTGCATACATGTTTGATACCCGCATTATGAGCTCATTTAACATAAACTTGAGATTTTTAGTCTACATGTCTGTAAACATCATAGAATCGTAGATGGTTTAGGTTGGAAGGGACCTTAAAGATCATCTAGTTCCAAGCCTCCTGCCCTGAGCAGGAACACCTCCCACTAAACCGGGTTGATCAAAGACCCATCCAACCTGGCCTTGAACACTTCCAGGTATGTGGGAATCCACAACTTCCCTGGGAAACCTGTTCAAGTGCCTCACCACCCTGAGTGAAAAATTTCTTCCTGCAAATCTAATCTAAATCTCCCCTCTTTCAGTTTGAAGCCATCACCTCTCGTCCTGTTACTACATGCTCTTGTAAAAAGTCCCTCCCTGTCTGTCCTGTAGGCTCCCTTCAGACACTGGAAGGGTCTCTAAGGTCTCCCTGGAGCCTTCTCTTCCCCAGGCTGAACAACCCCAACTCTCTCAGCCTGTCCTCATAGCAGAGGGGCTCCAGCCCTCAGATCATCTTCATGGCCTCCTCTGGACCTGCTCCATCTGTAACGAAATAACTGTATAGATGGGAAGAATAATTACATTAATGCCAACTGACTGGTTTCTAATGTAAAGGTGTTGGCACCATTTATAGACTAGTTCTCCTCAATGCATTTGATTGTACTCTGATCAGCTGAGGGAGGCTCAAAGACAAAAGTACCAAACTATTTCTGAACAATTATAGGCATACAGTCTTCCCAGGTCTTCCCAGTGAGAGAGGAAGGATATTGCTTTTGGTACATGGCACACAATATATTCTTACATATGAAATTGGATCATTCTATAGCTAGATATGTTTTAAGTAACCACGTGGAATCCTTGTGCATGTGATGCCCTTTCAGTAATGTAAATGCTTTCAGCTATTCTGCCAGGCTTTGTATTTATTTAAGGATCTTTCTCCCAAGTGTATGTTTAAAATGCTTAAGCCACAGCTAATCTCAGTCTGATGTAACTTTAAACTTTTTTATTTCAGCGTTTTAGAGCTTCCTTCTTCTATCTCATTCAATAATAAACAGGAACACACACAGAGTCAGTGTTAGGGCATGAAGATGAGGTTCAGATAATGGAAACAGACAGGTGTTGAAACATATATAGGAAATAAATATAATACTGTATCATTTATCATAGAATTTTTGATATCAATGAATAAGTGAGACTAGCCTTGAAGGTATCTAAGGCTGAAAAGGGGTCAGCCAAACAACCTAATGAGTTAGCTGATTTTAAGTGTTTTGTGGACCAGGTAAATCTGCGATTGAAATAACAGCTAGTGTTAAAGCAAACCTAAAATTTTAATTTAATCAAAATAGAAATTAAAACATTGTTTGGTGGTGCAATGAATTTTGCAAGGCCTATTCTTACTTCAGTGTTGCTCTTGTATGTAGGAGAGAATGGCACAGGCACAGTTCCTGAAAGAAATACTACAACAGAAATTTCAAAATGAATAAACGTCTCTGAGAAAAATCATATTCGCTTCATCATGTAGCATTTATATTAGCACTGCTGCTTTACTGGAGACAAATGAATGGGATGACTTATTAGAAAAAAATTACTTGCACACACTGTAATTGCAATAGGTTAAGAACCCATAACTGGTACCCCAAATAATGGAAAGAAAATGTAATCATTTAACCTAATGAACTCTTATCCATATTTGGTATTTGGATATCTGCTGCAATTATCAATTCCAGTCGTCTTTTGTATGTTATTTTCTGTCAGGCTTTTTGGTAGACTCATTCCAAAATTGCAGCAAAGTCTATCTAAGACGTATACATTCTGTATAGAAACATGTAAGAACAGTGAAACAGGAATCTCAGTAAACAATTTTATAATATCAACTTCGGCATATGGCAATTCAGTCTTGTCCAAAGTACCATTTGCAGTCCAATTTTAGAGTCACATTAGGAAAAAGTGCAATTTGAGGTGGTCAATGACCTACATGGCTTCCCTGTACAGAGCTGAATTTCACAATGAAGCATTTAACTAATTTGTCATTGTGAAATATAAATACACGTGAAATCTCTATCTTTTCTGATTTAAATGTAGTTGACTATATCCCAAAACATCTATTTAGTGAGAAACTTGTAATTAAAATCTAGAAAACCTTATTATTACTTTTATGCCTCCATCACAAAACCAAACCTGGGCTTTTGGGGTTTGATTTTATTCATAGTAAAATCATGCTAATATTAATTGAACAAGGAGAGCTCCAGATCTTACAGGTCAATGCATAGACCAGTAGCATTATGTATCGCTCTCCATGTTCCATGGAGATGTTTTCAGGAGTGTTTTTTTAACGGTGGTACCACTTTCAAAATATTAATTCTACCTGCTGCAGCAACCTTAACAACTGCAGGATTGTGAACTCATATAAAAGCAGTAGAATGTAACAATGTTAATGAAGCCCTTACAACGATGGCAGTGATTAGAGTGATAATGAGCAAACCTCTTCTATGTTCATTAGTTCAGAAGAGTATATTTTTATTACAGAACTGATTTTGGTAGGAGTAGCTCATAGTGTGATTGAAGTCTGAAGGATCATTTGTATTAAATATGGCAAAATTATGTGTGAAGCAGGTATATGAATCACCATCCAAGGTTTTCTAGCTTTTTGACTTCCAATCAAAACAGTATTGTTACTGGTAAATGATTGTGACTGACTTCTTCTATTGTAGCACCCTTAGCATTGTGGTGGTGTGTTTTTGTGCTTGTTGTTGAGTGAGAATATATTTCCAATCAGGAAATAAAACCAACATTGATGCTCTTTCAGTAAGTTAAATAGGAACATATTAATGATGAAAAGAAAATCAAAGGTATTGCTTATGTGAGCTGAGTTTTGTGGGACTGAAAGCATAAATAGTTTAAAAAATTGGTGTGTAAAAATCCTTACTCTGAATAAGAGGACAAAGTCAGACTCAGTGGGTGGAAAAGACTTTTCTGTATTTGTGACCACTATCGTCATTTCCATTTCATTTTTCTTCTTCTAACGAGAGACTATGCCCCCCCATGTTCTTTTTCTCTGAAACTGTGAAGTGGAGAGGGGCGAGTTCTTACCGTACCAGAAAAGACTTAAAAAACCAACCCCCAAACCCCCTCAACTTTAATTGCTTTGATCTCATTTTTGTTACCACTCAAGGAAGACTCTGCGAAAAGCCCCACGCAGACCGTTTTATTTTAAGATCGAGCCAGTACAATGCTTATAAAGCATAAGGGCTGCTTATCATTCAAAATGCTCCTGTTTTGCTGCTGCGGCACAGGAGGGGACTGCTCCCCACGGGGGAACACGTGCCTGCGTTACCCACGCAAGCGAGGGCCTGAAGCCAGAATGTGCGGAATGATAATCAAGTCAGGAGAGCTTAAACGTGGCAGTAGGTGCGGGTGGAGACCCCGCGGAGCGGTCTGCCTGAACTGAGCCTTCCTAGACACGCTAGAATCCTCTGGAAAGAGCTGAAGTGGCAAATCAGCCCATTTCCCTCATTTCTAGCTAAGATAAATTTGTCTGGATGACTTGTAACTCTCTCTGCTTATGAATGAGAGCTTTTGAGTTAAATGTATCACTCCTGATAAGAAAAAGAAGATTAGGAGACAATGACATCTGCTGGCTTTGGAAAGAGCAGACATCAAACCAGCATATCCTGATAGGCGAGGACTTTGCTTTTTTAGTAATCCTTCGTTTTGACTTTTCCCTGAAGCTGTGAACTTATAATACAATGTGGAAAAGGGTACGTGGATGGAGTCCTGCCGTCAGGAACCCCAGGCACCTTGGGGAGGAGAGTGGCCTCCGGCTTCTGTTGGATGCGAGCTCAGCCCATGCGGGAGGGTGTTCCAGAGAGCAGGAAGGTCCTGACCAGCAGCTCAGTGGCAGAGCTGCTTCTCTGCAGGCACCCTCGGAAAACATCCGGAGAGACACTTCAGGTGCATGCCCTTCTTGATTCGGATAAGAACAATCACAGCTAACTGTCCTTCACGGAAGATTCTGGCCTATAAAACCAGTATATAAGAAAAAAATTACAGTATTTTTTTGTTTATTCCTTTTAGGGGGTGATGAGATAGATCCCCTTCCTGATGTGTCTGTTGTAACTCTTAATTAGCACTGTGCTACATGAAGTATATAGCATCTTCCATCTGGCAACAGCAGAAATCTTTGAAAAGTAAATAAGTCACACCTATCCTTTTTTCCACTGTTAGGAACTTTTTATCCAACATTCCCAGTCTCATTTGTTCGGGGATCATAAGATTGGATTGAAAATCATAACATTTGCATTGACTGTTTTTGGAAGATTTTTCTGCGTTTGCTTTACAGATTTGATTAAGATTCATATACTAAATCCTTCTGCAATCTCTTAAATCTCTGAGTGTCATGTAATCACTTCTCTCTGGAAGCAGAGATCTAAGGAAAATATTAAATAGGAGGTATTTTAAATTAAAAATTGAGATTTTTAACATTTGGAAGCCTTTGTAGCTTCCAATAAGCACCTGGAGGAAATGGAGGCACCGTTTGTTTCAAAGATTTTTTTTCCGCAGCCCAAAAGCCAAATGAAAATACCAAAAAGAAAGCCGAGGGTTCCCAGCTGCCCTGCAACCACAGTGGATCTTAATGCTTCTCTTGAATAGGGAGTTTGAGAGAGAGATGTTAAAACAGTTTGCTCACAGTAAAATGATGTCCGTATGTCTGTGTGGCTTCTGACTTGATCACTCAGACTCAGTACAAAGGGAAGAGTTGATTAAAATCCATGCTGGAGACTCAAAGGACTTACTATTTAGTCTGTGTTGTCCAGTTTCTGTTCATCTTTATTATAGCCTGTTTCTTGCCTTCTACCACTTACCCTCAAGCTCCAGAGTTTGACTTACTAGCTGCTAAGTACTAAAAGTCAGCCTACTGATTTTTCGTTTCCTTTTTTGTTCTTTTTTTCTAACTGTACTTCAACTGTTTTTGTCAACCTGCTTTTCCTGTACTAAACTGTCTACTAAAAGGAAAAAATGCATTTGTTTTCAACAGGATATAATAGCAAAGGTTTGAAGTCAAACGGATATATTAGGATCACAGTTTCACTTCACAAGCAATTGCATTTTGTCATTGTGGTGCATTTCTATGTGAAATATAATTTACTTATTTCCGAGTGGGGGAGTATAAAAGTATTTCTGTGATTCTCTGTCAGTCAGCTGTCATTCACCTTCCCCTGCAGAAGGTCTTGCTGTTGTTTTGTGTTCTTTCGAGGCTTTCCGCTGCTGTTGTTCTTGTTTGGGTTTTTTGCTTTAAATCAAGCCTGGTCGTCTAGTTGGCACACTGTACCTGGATTTGTACAAGAAACGTGCTGAAGTATCACAAAAGGGAATTAAAAAGATTAAAGTTCTCTGGGCCCAAATACTTGAAAAGCTCCTCTCTACACAAGAAAAAAAAATTCTTAGCATTCACAGCACGCCTCATAGAAATGCATTATATATTGTTATCACGTCAGCTTGTAATATTGGTACATGGCTTTGGTGCCTTGCTTGTATTTGTAATTACATTTAAATAATTTAACTCCATTATAGTACAATGTCTAGTGGAAATGCATGATTCTTTAGGAAGACATTTCCTTTCAGATTGATCTAATGACTAATGCTGCTATTATTAAGGCTTGTTAACTATTGATATGCAAAAATAAAACTTACGAGTGTAATGGAAGACATTAATAAATATGCTCATTTTTGAGAATATTTAAGCAATGAGCGATCTGATAACTCATTAGTTCATTTGTCTTCTGTGTCAGATACCCTTAATAGCCTTACGAGTTTTATTTTGCGGATCACGGGTATATTTTGTCAAAATCAGGCTGAAAGAATTCCAGTGAATGAGTGATTGAAGTGGTCCAGTGAAATACAGTAGGTATTCTAGAATAATGCAATACACGGCTAAATTCTTGAATGGCAGCAAGGTTTCTTGGACTGCAATAGGACTATGTTCACCTGAAGCTGGAAGAGACAATAGAGTACACACAGTAGATTTTTTTGTGTGTGTGTATGTTTACTGATGGATTTATGTTGGATGTGTAAAGGGTAGAGTAGCTTTGTATCTGCTGAAATTCATCTCATATTTTACTTTGAATTTGTACAAACACTTTGAAGTTGTTTTTCAGTCTTCTGTTGGGCTTCTTGTGGGTTTTTTCCCCCAAAGAAAACAGTCTAGCACAAGTTTTGAGTATAAAATGCTACATCTCTGTTGTAGAATGTGTTACCAGAGAAGCTTCTAATGTTGTGAAAATGTACACTGGTGGCAAAGTGTGTTTCCCTTTTTTTGTTCACACTAAACGAGCCTGTTTGCAGGCTCACAGTAGAAACTAAATAGTAAATACTAGGACGAGCACATTGTTTTTTCTCTGTAGCACCAGTGAGTCCTTCCTCAGCAGCACCATGGGACAATATATGGAGGGCTACGGTAATTTGTCATTGACGCTGAGTAAATGTTGCACCTTCCCAGCCTTGGGTTGCTGGTTCACTCTGTGCTGTCAGTCCACAAAACAGGCACAAGACTCGGGCTGTCTCCCTCCCTGGGTGTATCTCCAAGGTTAAACTGCTGGGTTTCTTTGGCTTTTTGCTTTTCATTTTTCCGTGTTTATTCATTTCCATCAAATCTGCCTGCCTTCTCCCAATCCTTTATCTTCCTTTAATCCTTCATTTCCTTTTCCTAATCTCTAAGGGCTTTTGAATGTCTTCCACTCTCTTTGTTCATTTTCCATCAGAGGATTCTCGTGGTGGATCCCAAGGTTTGTCTCAGGTTTGCAATGCTCCGTGCATATGATGTGCTCTGCCACCGTGGTAGCAGCTTTCCGCACCCTCCCAGCCCGCCCATCAGCAGTGATAGGCTCAGATTTCTGTAACTCTGGAAAAAACCTGAAAGCGTCTGGATCAGGTTTTCCGGTCCATTTATTGTAAAATAGTTTTCCTTCTTCTTAAGAGGCTTCTATGGAGCAGAGAGAAAAATCAGACGTATATGAAGCTAAGTCAAAAAGTTCTGAGTGAAACGTCAGGACTCTTGTTTTATTTTCCAGATGTGTTTTTTCTCTACTTTTCTAATTTGGCCACTAGTGGTGAAATTAATGGATTAATGTAAGTTTTTCTACATGCTAATGGGCATGGCTGAAAAACCCTGAAGTTTTTTTTTTTTTAAACATATGCCTTTAAATATTTCTATATAAACTGCCTTGAGGTTTGGTTGTTTTTAATGGCAACCATCTAAATTACTGACTTTATATTTCTCTACTGAACTAAATGCTTTGATCTGCTGTAATATAATCAATAACAAAAATACACTCTGATTTGGAGAAAAACAGATGATTGTTTTTGCAAAATAAGGACAAATAGCCATTTCTCCCTGTTGTCAAACATATTTCCTTTTGTCTGATTGAAAGTACAGATATTTTCATTATACATTAGCTGTGTTAATGAAATGGACCTGTCATTACAGCTCAAAACTATATATAAATTGCATATTGTTATAGTTGCTATGGCAAATAATTACCATTATTTAATAGTAACTTATGAAACCATTGAGTAGCAAGGCAAATGTAATTGCCAAAATGCAAAATGCTATTTTTCTGGGGAATACCTTTAATATCAGATCTAATCTTAATTGTCTGGCTTCATAGCTATTGTGAATTGTGTACCTCTGAAACATTAACAGGTACACAAGAAGGCAGCTTGATTTTGGACACAGAATATACCTGAATGCACTCTGTGGCCCTGGTTTTTGTCCTCCTAGTTTTAAGGATGTTCCTTGTTCATACTGCAACCTTCTCTCTTTCCCATCTGTTGGTGTTAAGAAACTGTGCTGTTGCCTTCTCATGAACTAGTCCTAGATTGTTTCAGACTTGTCTAACTGTGGCTCGCCTCAGTAGGGTATTACCTTTTGACTTCTAAGGGATTTGGATATTTGTCATAAATGACATTCTGAATTACAGCCAAGAGGATATTACTGGCATAAGTGCCTGATGCTGGCCTCTTCAAAAAGGTGAATTTTCTATCATGCATGAATCTTTCGGGATTGTTCATGGAAATCAACAAATATGCCTCTTCGCAGAACTGTTCTAGCTAAAAGGGAATCACTGCAGTTTAGAGAGGAACAGATGCAACCACTTGGGTAAGTGTAAGTAGAAACAGCACAAGCTCAATACATTCCAGAGGAAAAGATGGAAATAAATCTTATGTGTATATTATACTGTCAAAGCCAGTAGTAATTTTAAGATTAATTTGCCTCCCCATTATTGATATGTGTCACAGCTCCCCTGAGTTGAGTCAAACCCTGTTTATTTCTTGCCTTTTCTCTCCCTCCATCAAAATTTGAAAGGTGTCTAATATATAGAGGTCTGGAGCTGAGTGTTATTTAAATAACAGATTGATCCAGGGTTTCATATACAAATAAAAGGTACTGGGAATGATTGCAGATTTTGCACAAATGTATGGCAATCGAAATAAAAATTCAGCGTTTATTTGTGAGTGTGCTGTGCAGTGTTGTTCCTCCTTGACAATAGACTTATTTACAGGATCTCCCTGGGGTAAAGCTTGGTCACTGTCGTTTTTATCAGGTACTGTTTGGTACGTGACTTAACATTTTTGTAACGGGCTCCTGTTGCCAGTGGATAAACTCCTTCTAGCCTATAAAGATGATGCAACTTTGTGATAGAGACTACGGAAGCACCGGCTAGCTTGAAATCCAGTGTCGCTCACAGTGTGGGTGCTGTCGCTTGGCCACATTGACTTGTGTTTTCAAGGAGCTAGGCAGAAGTGGCGTACGTAGTTTTACTTTTACAAAAGTGGTTCTGGCTCATTTCTCATGACTGCACTTTGTTCGTATCGCAAATATCAGAAGGAAAGAAGAATGAAAACTGTATTAAGAAATGTAGCATTTAACGCAACATAACCTCATCAATTAAATAGCTTTGATTTGGCAAGGATTAGATACTTGCAGCATGTAAATAAAATTATTACTTACATAAGATATTGTTTACCAAGATTTTTAATCCTCCCGCTTCAGGGTGTAAACTAATTAGTAGACAGTGCTGAAAAATTGCATAGTTTTATAATACGAGTTCATGGAAAAACTGTGGATGAACAAAACGAAAGCTGCCATGTGGTATTAATAGACCCGCACAGACATTGTTGGCTCCTCATGGGAGGTTGTACATGCAGAATGCTGGCAGAAATCATCCTAATCAACTGGAGAACTGAAGTGGCGATGGCAGCAGCCCTTCAAGGGGAAGGAAAACTTGAAACATCTAATTCAACTTTCTTTAAAAATGGTATCTGTAAGAAGGGGCGATAATTAGACATATATCTTAACTAGACCTTTCTCAGCAGAGACCACGCTATGAGTGTTTTAAGCACAGGTGCTGCATTCATCTTTCTGAAATGTGAAAATCTTTCTTAGTTTTTTTCAGTCAGCAGAATAATGGCTTTTTAAAGGGCCTCGCCCAGCGGTGTGGTTAAATCCGGGCTGTCTCTGTAAGGCCGTATCCTGCGGCCCGGGAGCGCTTTGGCAGGCTTTGTGCTCCGGTGGGTAATGAGGGTTAGGAACGGGCAGCAGCTAGCAGAGGTCAGGTATCTGTAACAATTCACCTTCTTCCTACAAGCCTAGAAAAGGAAAAATAATGCACTGTTTTACTCAGCCACACGGTGCTCCCGCTTTGAGCAGGAGATGTTTCTCCCAGGCTGACTTTTTCCCACAGAGAACCCTGCGCTGCTTCCAGCTGCTCTCCGTTCCTCCCCTTGCTTGGCTGCAGCCTCAAGGATTCGCTGGCAGTTCCAGGAGAAGTCCAGGCTCATGACCCCGGTACACTTACCTTCTCTGTCCTGTTCATAGAAACCTGTAGCGGAGAGAAGCTCTGTCCTTTCACTGGGCTGTGCTGGGAGCCCACCGGAGAGCCTCTGTAGTTATCCCTATTCCCAGAGCTTCGTTCAGAGCTCGGGGTTGCAACGGGAGCAAAGAGAAAGATATGCCAGCACTAAACTAATTAAAACTCTTATCTTCAGACCTTCATTTTTGTGGTTGAATTCGCAATGCCAGCAGGCTTCTGTGGATTTGTGTGTGTATTTGTGGAGGTCTAAGTGTGTGCGTTCAAAGTGAGGGTGACATTGCAGAAACAGCAAGTTTCAAAGTTACTTCTTTCCATAGGCAGAGTAATATTGTGGTTAAAAGTAATGAAAACACGGTGGGCATCAGCTTCTCCCTTCTATACAGCCAAGGTCAGTGTAAAGAAGGACCTGGGGAGTTACGGGTAGTTCACATCAAGTGTGATGCGGGACTGGTGGGGTCAGCGCTCCAAGCGGAGGCAGGTTTCAGGGCTTTGCACCAACTCCAGGATCAGGGTCTGGTCCATCAGGAGGAGGATCTCCTTCCTGCTCTGCCGTGCACTCCCAGACAGTGTGGTGTGGAGCGTGCGGTACGGCCATCTGCTACGCAGTCCGTGGGCGAATTCATACCTAACTAGTAGTTGTGGCGAGTGTGGAGGCTACCAAAACCCTGTGAAATAGCATAGAACTGAGAGTAGCTTCCCAGGACAGGGTGTGGAAAATGGGAGTTGGGAGCAACAGTGAAGCAAGTAGAAAGATGACAGGCGGCACCTCCCTGTTCCAGCACTGGTTACTGGCTCTTTTTCATTCTAGAGTGTCTCACTGTTTTTTGCAAAGTATTAAGATCATTAAAAATTATAGTAAGTGTATCATTTTTCTAATTTTTTTTGTGTTCAAGTCATGGATTGATGATATTCTCGCTCATGTCTGAAACTTGCTCACCATTATTTTAATTTATTTTTCTAATCGTCTTGTTGTTTTGTTAAATAATTGGTATAATAAGGCTTTGCAAGGCTTTCCAAATAAAGAAGAAACGTAGAATGGCTTATTTGATAGATGATTTTTGAAAGTTCCTGACCTAGGCTTTCAACAAATCTTAATTTGTTTAAGTAGACAGTGGATGAACACAGTCTCAAATTCGGAACTGCACATTCATCTGTTTATTTAATTTGCTGTTAATTGGGATTGCCTGCTTTTGTCAATAGGCTGTTAGACCTTCAGCTTGTGCAGTGTTGGCTTGGATTCTGTTGCTCTTTCCTTTGGCAAATTGCTTGTACCCAGTCGGTGACTTTTTATTTTGGTAAGAGTTTCCTGGCTGGCTGAAAATTTTTTGGCATTGTTGAGACCAGTGGAAAAAAGCGGAAGAAAACGGTTGTAATTGCAATTTACTCTGATTTTGTGAGCCCTCAAGCATAGGCTGCAGTTAAACCCCAGCACATCTGTAGTCAGCAAATAAAATCCTAGTGAGAAATTAAGTGTTGCCGAGACTCCAAACTTGATATTCCCGTGGAACTATAAACTGATGCTTCTCCAATATCCAGAGGAAGATACCGAGATGAGAAATTAGTGAAACTATGTTAATCTAAGTTAGCACTTAATGTCCACTTGATTTTGGTTAACTAGGTACTCTAATTTCAGCTACTTAGGTCCTTCGCAACTGCTTTATTTAGGTGTGGATGGTGTTTTTTCCATCTAGTGTTACAAAGCGGCCAGGCGGAATATTGAAGATAACTTGCACAATTGCAGTAGGTTTTACAGTCTGTACTTCTTACTGAAGGGAACTGGAGGGAAATAGAGCTATTTTCTTCATGTGTTACCGGTATGAATTAGCTTCTGTTTGCTAATTAGTACACTAATCTTCTGCTAATTCTTTCTTTTTCTGCATGGCTTTTCATTCTCCAAGTGTTTTTATTGATACAGCATCTTTGTATTTTTATGTGTTTTTCCAAGTGTAATGAAGATTTCAAACTCAAAGCAGGGGGAAGCATGAGTAACATCTAAAAGAGGAATTAAAATCGGTGTTGCAGTAATGCTAAATACATTCTTCCCAGGGCAGGAGAAAGATCTCGCTCCACTGGACATAGAGGAATCAAGATAAAAAGCATTTTAATATTCTTTAGGACTTGCATAGTGGTTTGTATTTGCAGAAGGCTGCAACTTCACGATTGCCTGTGGACCGCTGACTGCCTGTGTCCCCTTTGATTTATCCCATGCACCGAAGTTCAGTAAAGGTAACGCAGCAGTTGGAAAGAAGTGCTATAAAGTGTGACAAAGCCAGTTTCCTCTGAAGAGTTCAGCTGCCATGATGCATATTTTACATCTTCTCTGATGTAACGAGAGGTGCGAGTTCCTTTCTGATGTTACGTTTTGGAGCTGGCTATACAGATTTAGACTTGCCTGGAGCCAGAAGATGTCCATCAATATGAAGTGTCTTATTTTGGGTGAAGAGGCAACAAATCTTTTGCAACTGGAAAGAAGGGGTGGGTTTCCTGATACTCTTCACCCCAATCCGGGAACTTAGAAAGGGCTTGATGAAAAATTACTCTGCTATTTTTGCAACATACTGTAAAGGTTGATAAATACTTTGACTTAACAAAATGTTGCAGTGAAATCAAGCAAAAGTTTCAGGAAATATTTCAGGAATTCAGAATAAATTAGAAAATGATCTGAAGGTGTCTGCAGAGGTAAAATCAAATCCAATAAAAGCATGCCTCTGCAGAAAGTTTAGCTAAGCTGAGAAATACTTAGGGAAGGAAATGATGATATAAAATGAAAAAAACTTTGAAGGATGAAACAGAAATGCTTCAGGGGGGAAAAAAAGGGAGGAAAAACAAATCTTTTGATTTAGATAGGCAATTTGGTGTATAGAAAGACAAAAAAATTTGAATTTCATTTTTTTTCCACCTAATCCTGCTGTATATTAAAGCAAGAGTCAAAGCTTCAGAACTGAGACTGTATCTTTTGTTACAAATCTCTTCTGATTCTGATGTCAGCAAGGTCTTCTTTGCCAGCCTTTGGGCTATTATTTTCGTTCAGCAAAATCACTGATTAATTTAAAAAAAAAAAAAACAAAACAACCACCTATCTATGGACCTCACCTGACGAAGAGAATGATTAGATTTCAGAGTTAAGCAGAGAGAGGCTATGAAATGCCCCATTTTGAGCAAATTAGCCAAGAAAGTGATATTGTTGATCTTTCTGGGTTTATCTAGCCTGGTTTGTATTTTGAAGCATACACACATTCTTTATGCCTGTAAAATTGTTACAGATTGAGGGGAAAAATGTACATAAGCTATAGAATGTAGATGTAAAAAGAAAAATAAGAGATTACCTTTTTAGGATTAATTTTTTTTTCTTTTGAAGAGATACATAAATACAGTTTTTAAATGATCCCACAAGGACATCATTTGGGAAGAAGGAACTAAGCAAAATATTATTCCTCCTCGCAGTGGGACGTAACTAGCTGAAATTCTTCAGTAGTGAAATTTTATTGTAATAATAGAGAAAGACTGCTTTGAAAAGCTCCTGTGATAGAAGGTTATGGGGATCTGGCAATGCTAAGCTATGTACCTGGAAGACATTTACGTACGTAAAGCCTGAAGAGAAATTATAATAATCAATTGTATTGTTTTTCCTCACATTTCAGAATAGGATGCAACTTCCATAATACAGCATAAATCAAGTGAGGAGAAAGGGATGTCATGTTAATTCATCTAACTAAAGTCTAATTTTCAGGCACTTTGTTTGGCTGGGGAATAGCGCTGGCAGGATAGTGACTGCTGGCAGAGAAGTTCATTTCTTTCCCAGAAGAAAAGAAATCAAAACAGCTTTGCACTGATCAGCTGGCACAGACTGCTGGATCAATGGTTGGCAATTTGCAGGGCTGTGCTGTAGATAAGGCTGTCACATTTTGGCAGTCTCATCACTACCAGTCAGCCACATAATAGCTGATAGGTCCCTTTCAGATAAAGACGAGTAGAAGATAGAAAACTGAAGAGAAAGGGGAGTGAAAGGGGGATAGAGGAGGAAGGGAAGGTGACAAATCAGTATTTCCAAACCTCACTTTGTAGGTGTGCTCCTTTGGTCTCCAGTTCATTCAAGTGTATGTTAATATTGCTGTTAATTCTTGCAGCTTTCAACTGATAGTGGTGGTCATCAGTGTAATTCTTGGGTTTTGTGCTTTATCCTGCTGAAAGTGAACAGATGTTCTCTGAAAAATAGCGCTCCCCCAAACCCAAAAGATAGTCACTGTCTGCTTCAGATGTCAAAGATTTCCTGTTCTACGTCTTAACATTACTGTCTCTCATTTTTTTTAGTGTAAATATGACATAGAGTGTGCTTATCTCAAAAAAAAAAAAAAGGAAGCGGACTTCTGCCCAGATCCCCTCCTGTTCCATTATTTATTGTGGCTTAGCTGTAGACGGACTTGGGGTTTCTTTCTGCAAAGGTTCCGTCTTGGGGAAGGCAAGCTAGTAAAGAAGTGGAAAGAGGTGGGGGGGGGGGGGGGGGCNGCTTCTCTCCCCTCTCCCCATACTCTCTTGCCTCCAAGCAATGATGTGATTGGGGGGGGGGGGGGGGGGGGGGAGACACTGAAGCAGCAACTGAATTATTTTCAGATGTTGCTGGTTTTAGGAAAATTCTGAAAAATAGGAGCTACCTCTAAATTTTACTGCTTTTTATTTTTCTAGTGATTCACTGCAGGTCTCCAGGAAATCTGTTAGTGGCTGAATAACAGTGCAATGAAAAGAGGTGTGGGAATCATTACACTAATACTGATAAAGCTGCTAAATACGCTTAGGGAGATTTAGACATTTTCAGAAGCCTGAGAACACACAGAGTAAAGGATTTATTAGTAAAAAGTGCCCTTGCTATTCTTAATCATCTTGAATCTTGAGCTTGTATTAGGTATTCCTGACTATAGGGAATGTTCTCTAATTCCAGTGTCTACTGTTGTACAGCCCTCCAAAACCAGTTATACACAGTGCAGAGAATAAGTAAAATTTTTGTTTTATTTTTTTTTTAATTTTTTTTTTTTAGATTTCCAGATTTTACTCATAAAGAGGAAAAATGCTTATTTTATTTGTAAAGGAAACTTTAAATTATCTTTTTTTTTCTTCCCCCTGGAGAACCAGTTTTCAAATGATTTTATCAAAGCAATGTAATATCACTTATTTTGGAAATGTCCATAGGAATTATTTTTGCTGTTTAGTCCTTCGCTCTCTTCCTTGTGATTAGAGGAAAACAACTCTCTTTGATCTGTAGCAGAGAAGCTGATGAAACTGCATGTAACTGCAGCTAGGTAGAAGAACTCTCCCTGAAGTCCAAAAGGATTTGGGATGTAGTCAGCCAAGTCTTTCAGACTATTTTCCAACTTGATTTAGTCAATTCTTATGGTGCATTGCACCACTTCGTAGTGGCTTGATGTCAGAAATACTGAAAAAAAGAAAGGGGGGGGGAAAACCCTTTCCTTATTGGCATTCTGGGGAATTAAAGACCAGGAATGAGAATGCCACAGTGGCAGCTGACATGGATTGTTTATTTAATTCTTCCAATTTGTTCACCTTAATGAAACACCAAAAGATTTGAGTGAACGGTAATTAACAAGAGAGAGCCTGTCTAATGAAACCAGTGCAGGATGATATTTGTTTCAAGGATCAATAAAAGACTGTGAGTGAAGATCATACCGGCATCATTCAGGAAAGCAAATCACCTTGTGCCAATCAATTGTCATGCCGCACATGCATGAATCTGTGGGAAGTATTTTAAATACTGCATCAGTAGAAAGACAGGAAAGGAAAAGCTTGGTAAATTTGGAAGTATCTAGTACTTAATTTGTTGGTCTGTCAGGTACTATAATTATAGTTGTGGCATTCTTCTTCTGTGCCTTCAATAGTCATTACTAAGCAATTCCAGTGACATAATCTAATTAAAGTATGCTTCTCTTAGAGCGCGCTGAGTCCATTGCATAGGGTTTCTTTGTATTCTATCACTGCTCGCATGTTTTCAGGGAAAAAACATAGACTGTATTCCCAGAAAGAAAGAAAGAAAAAAGAGCAGCTGATACAAAAAGCTCCTTCTCTGACAATCCTTTTGGCTCTCCAGAGACAGCAGTTGGATTCCCTGTTGCCACTAGTTGACTTAGCAATTAATAATGCAGCAATTAGCGGTGAGTTTCCAGATCTCAGTGCACAAGGCATGATTTTATTTACACAGTAAAGTTACTGACAATAACAGAGTAAAAAGGAAACAACAGTGGTGGAAAAGTTGTATCTCACAATGCAGAATCAATTTGATTACAGGAAGAATGGGGGTTAGCGCTAAAGGAAGGTGCCATACAAGATCATTGAAAGCAATATTGAAGCTAACGTGAAACTGTTTTCTTCTAAAGAACGTAGATTTGAAATTATGTTTCTCAAAGAATTGAATTCAGAATGTGTTTAACTGCATGGGAAGATGCAGATACAGATAAGTGTTTAGAAACTGAATAACACTGCTGCCTGTAATTTGGAATGGGATGGATGAAGCGAAAATATAGAAGGCCTCCTTTGGGCAATGGCTGAAGGTAATTCAGGGAGCTGTAATAAGGCTAGAGGTGATTTGTTGTGTTAGGTTTTGGTTTTGGTTTTTGTTTGTTTTTTTTTTAAAAAGGTACAGACGTAATTCTTTGAAAACCAAAATACTACGCTTAAGCTCAGTCTTTGGGTTGAATGCAAGAGCAGTCCCAGAGCCATGTCACTGCTGAAACTAAAATAGCCAACTTAATGTAGATGCGTAGACTTGAGGTGCAGAGAATAGTGTGGAGGGGGCAGGGAAATTGTCAACGAGATTTATTCAGGCGGCTGGAGGAGGTTCAGAAGCTTTAATTTTTGCTCCCTGTAAATGCAAAGATGAATGACAGTTTCATCAGAGTTGTTGGTATATTTCCAGGAATTCTGTTCTAGAGCACTTTTTTCTTTTTATTCTTATCTGTAAAACAATTAGAAAACTAATGTCACAACTCTGTCTAATCTATACCTTGTTATGTATCCAGACAAACTCACTTGGATAATGGGCACACCTTTTTAGTACAAATTCAGAAATTTGAACTCTCACATAAATCTTACCGCCTCACTGGGTCCAGCTACAGGAATGGTAGCATAATGGTAACTGGCTGGCAGACAGAGCTGAGCTGCAGTTCTGAAACTTCTCAGACCTTCTGAAGTGGCACAGCGTTCTGACTGGCATTATTCCTGGGATGGCATGGACTCCCCATTGAGAAAGTGCCTTTAGAAAGTGGAATTTGTGTGGAATATTCAACCACCAGCAGCCACAAACCAGGCGGGAATGCAGCTGGGAGACAGCAATTGTGTGTTTTGTTAAAGTATCAAAGACAAAATGATCCTCAAGTGGCACAAGGTGGCAAGATTTATAGGCTGGAAATTGCAACTGATCAACAAGAGGAAATTGTTTTTAGCCATTACAAATAATGGTTTTATGTATCAGGATATTGCCCCATTGAATTACTGGAAGATACATGAGATAGCATGAGCAACTGAAGGCTGCGTCAGTGACTATAAATGTTATTTCTTATTATTTCATTTGTGTATATATATTGATGGTGTGTGTCTAAATATATATGTGTGTATGAATATATATGATGACATGGATAATTTCTGTCATCACAGCAATCTAATGGATTGTGAGGTGGTACGAGACAAGAATGTGTCCAGTTTGCAGCCTTTCCTTTGTGTGACAGGGGATAAGGGAGAGACCTTACACAGTGAAACTGCTTTACCACTTCTGAAAACCCTTGCACAGATTTCAGCTGTAACTATAAAAGAGCATCTTTTCACAAACGCCGATTTGGAGGCAACAAAATATTGCAAAGGATAAGGAATATTTGTGAATAAATCAAAAATCTAGATTTCATTAGTCAAAATGAGATGCGAGACATCACAGTCATCCAACTGTAGAGACAGTAAATTAATGCAGTTATTTAGGATCCGACCTAAGCTCTTCTACACTATTTACTAGTTTGTGCTGCTTGTCAGTTAAATGCATCAGTTGTTGTGAGTTCTTAGTATTGCAAGTAAAACAATTGGGGAACTTGAATTGTACAAGGCGTGACTGGTAAAATGTGCTCTTTTATTTATTTTTTTATTTTTATTTTTGCACTAGACAGAATGTGAATCATGAGAAAGAATTGCTGCTGACAGCAAGTAAATTGAAATCTTTGAGGTGCGGTGCTGGCAAAATTTCCGATAAATAGACAAAGACTTGCATTAGAAAAATTAACTGTGGGGACTTTTGTCCAAACTAGGTTACAGCAAATGTATGTCTTTGATCATGACAGCCATTGTAATGATCATCATCTTAAAAATATAATTATCATAGAGTCATATAATGGTTTAGGTGGGAAGGGACCTTAAAGATCATCTAATTCTAACCCGCCTGCCATGGGCAGGGACACCTCCCACTGAACTGGGTTGATCAAAGCCTCATCCCGCCTGGCTTTGAACGCTTCCAGGGATGGGACATCCACGGCTTCTCTGGGCAACCTGGGCCAGTGTCTCACCACCCTCACAGTGAAAAATTTCTTCCTGAGATCTAATCTCAATCTCCCCTCTTCCAGTTTGGAGCCATCACCCCTCGTGCTGGCACTACATGCCCTTGTAAAAAGTCCCTCCCCATCTTTCCTGTAGGCCCCTTTCAGATACTGGAAGTGTCTCTAAGGTCTCCCCAGAGCCGTCTCTTCTCCAGACAGAACAACCCCAACTCTCTCAGCCTGTCCTTACAGAAGAGGGGCTCCAGCCCTCGGATCACCTTGGTGGCCCTCTGCTGGACAAGCTCCAACAGGTCCATGTCCTTATGCTGGGGACTCTAGAGCTGGACACGGTATTCCAGGTGTGGTCTGACAAGAGCAGAGTAGAGGGACAGAACCACCTCCCTTGTATGAAAGCATGGCTGGAAGGTCATGGCAGTGGAGGGCAACCATGGTAATGTGGATAGAAGCTAAGCTGGGAGGTTGGATCCTGGCACTCAAAGCTATCAGTCACTTGAGACAACTAAAAATACTGTTGTATGTAGGATATAAATGATTTTTTTTTTTTTAGCTGTTTTGCTTTTATCATGTTTATTTTAACACTCTGGTAACATCATTATGCTACTTCTGGAAGAGGAATTGATCCTCCTCCACATTTTACAGATGATACAGCTGCGAGGTTAATGGATGCTAAATTGCATGCATATTACCCATGTGCTAGTCTGCTTTTAAAAAACTGTTATTTTTATTTTTAATAAAAACTTTTGATGAATACATCTTACTATCAAGCTTTGCAAAGCTCAAATTTTCAATTTTCTAGAAGCATGGCCCTGCATGGCTGACTGTGACCATTTCTTGGTGGTCGAGGCCATCATCCTTCTCAACAAACTGTTTATATGGATCTACTTCAACCTGCCTCCCATTTGGGTACAAGCTCACTCTGCATGAGGAATTTGGGAAAAATTCCCATGTTGCTCTTCTGTTTTCATTAGAGACTGCTCTGGTTTTTGTGTCAGTGCTGGTCTATTAAAGTACAGGGGGTTTTGTGTTACTGTTGATTATGTGTATACAAGGTGTTAAGTGCACGTCTACTTTATGTGATACTTTTCCCTATTCTTGCTTTGGTATGTTTTCTGATGACTTAAACTTTGTTGGTGAAATAAGCAGCACATGTTTAGAATATGACTAGGTACACTTTCAATATAGAGAAAAACAAAAGAGATGGAAGAAAACATACTGGATTTGCAAAGGAGTGGTGAAGTAACTCCGTTCACGCTCTTGTTTTCTGGTTTTGTGTCCAATCATAATAAATAAATATGACTTATCACTAGCAATGAGAAGGTTGAGATTAAGTATATTGTGTTCTAAATTGTATTCACGTTGTAAATTAGTCTGGAGATTTGTGCAAGTTTAAATACTCTGTATAAAAGCATGTACCAAAACTTGACATTCTACTGGGAATGTCAAATTATTGATTGACGTGAGTTGAAACTGAGAAGATACACAGGTTTTCTTAAATACAGAAGGTGCATTTCTACTACATGTTCATAAAATTCGCCTAAATTTCACCTTCTTTTCTAATACTCTCTTTCTTAATTTCATACTGTGTACCTGCTGGGCTATATTCATTACCCTGAAGCAACATACATAAATCAAGCATTCCAACTGATTTTATCCCTAATGTATCTCAGAACACTAATTATTAGTTGAAATAAGGAAAAGCGACACACCAATAGGCGTGCAGTAATGTACCACATGAAAAAGCAAAGGAAGGATGCTCACAGTTTAATTTCCCTTCAGGTGCTTCAGATGAGAACCACGTTCAGAGCTGGCGTGTGTTGCATGTGTGTCTGAAAGTATTGCCGTGTCCCCATACCTGCAAATAATCTCACAAATAACAAATAATTTTTGGGATAACAAATTTTTATCTTCCATTCCCTGTGATCTCTCTCTTTTTCATGTGCATCTGTCATTTTTATCCTAAGAGTCTGTCTTTATTGTTGAGGACTTGTTATGGTTGACGTTTCAGCCATCTCTTGTCCGCAGTCTTATCATTTATGTTGGTGAAATGTGTTATCCACAACACTAGTAGTGTCTAAATCTCTCTTACATATTTAAAAGCAGCACAAGGAGAAAATTGTTTTTGTCTCGTATCAATATTCATTGCACTTGCAATTGCTGTTGCAGTTGTAAAGAGTAAAGAAATGGGGGAACCTATTAAATGGATAAAATATCAAGTATCTGAATTGTGAAAATATTTAGCATCTAATCTAGTTCAGTCTGTGCAGATGCTGCTGGAAACGCTTAGGGCTATTTCATTCTAAGATTTTTGCAAGTAGTTACTGTTACTTGTGTTTATTTAGAGTAAGTTGAGTTTCATCCATTTGAAGGATAAAGGCAATTAAAAATGTGTTCTTTCTTTTCTTCTTGGTAAATACAAAAGAACAAATGTCAGCACAAACTATTGCATCATGCAAATGGGACTATAGGCCAGTGTGACTGTTTCCTCTTCTGCCTAATACTTTGAAAGTGTTACTCGCTGGTGTCTGGATTGGGTATATGACACTTGGAGCGACATCTGCTCACTTAGGGTAGGAAAATATGACTGGAAAGTCTCCAGGTGTTTGGTTTGATTTAGACCCATTTGCAGTTGTGTAAGAGAGAGAATAAACCCTAAGGAAAGCTATAGACCTGTGATGTATTGCACTACAAGGGCTGCATTAGAGCCTCTGTCTGGTAGTATAAATAAAGACTTTTATATTTTCATTTATTGACTGCAACACTAAGAAAGCTTTACATTGTCCAGTAGAAGTGTCTGAAAAATAACGTATGGAAAATCTACAGGAGACGCAGAGGTATTTTAAGAAAGTAGAGAACAATTAGCTTTATCATCAAAGACAAAAGCATTGTTATATACCGGCTGCTTTATTCTCAGAGAACCAGAACCTATTGATATTTCCCCTTGTGTTGAGCTGCTAACAATACGTTCAGTAGAAAAGGCAAAATCTCTTCTCACTGGGGGAGGTGGTGCTTCATAGTCTATTTGTATTTTCTTAAACCCTGATATTCCCTGGAAAGACCGGGTCCAAACCCTCTGCCACGGGGATTATTGGAACTTTTTCTTTAGCTTCAGTATGACCAAGCTGAGCTCTGGGTCGTGTGGAAACACAGGAGTACTGACTTGAGCGTGTCTGGGGACAAGGGCACGCTGTGGACTGGCCAACAAACAGCCTGCAAAGCACAACTGAGTCCTACTTGTAACAAATATGTAAGAAAATGGTATAGTGAAGATTGTGAAAAAAATCACACATTCCATTAAGTCTATATTCGTATTTCTTTTTATAGGCTTTTGTATCTCGGAATGTGTAGGGGTTATGATATAGTATGTAATATCTTCAATATTTTAATAGAAATGAGTGATTAATGCTTCACAAAGCATTAAAATTCACTAGTCACTTTATTAGCTCGTGAAAATTAGCTCTTTTCAGCAGAGCATATATACATTGTCCTGCCTCCCTGCCTTCACTCTAGAATGAGTATATATAATATATACAGTGGTGAATGTACTCCTGAAGGCTTTTAACCATCAAAATACGAGTGTTTGAGTAGGCTGGAAGCACGGGCCTCAGTTCTGCCCCTCTCATGATTCCCGACGTCGTGAGTCATTCCTTGTGGCTCAGATATCACTGTTGAAATGAAAATAGATGGGAACAGAAAACAAGCTATGGAAGAGATCACAGCTCACTTTAGTCAATCTAAAGCTGTCTTTGTAAAGTATTGCCTTGCAATCAAAATCTGGTTTTACTCACATAAATAACAAAGGAAAAAAACAATGAATCTTGATCTAAAAATTCCCCAGGTATGTCTGCAGAGATGTTTGTAGTCATCTCTTATTTATACTCATTTGATGAAAGAAGGAAGTAGGATCGGGATGTAGAGTTTGTCACTTAGTCTTTGATCAGCACCGATCTAGGAAATGTTAACTAAGACAGGAGAGATGTGCTCCATGATCAAGTTGTGCAGTTTGTGTGTCCTGAGCGCTGTCGAGCAGCAGCAAATAATGGTGTGAAGGTGAGCGTTAGGATATAACTGGAAGCTTCACTGTGTGCAAAAAATACACATCCTGCAAATCAAATATTTGTAATACTGCACTTATCAGTAAGGCGTGAGAGAAAGTGTCTTGAATTTAAAGGAAAATAATCGAAAGAATTTAATGCAGAGCAGATCCAGTGGCGCAGAGACATGGCCAATGGTTCTGCAGAAGCACTGGACAAATGTGTAATTTTATTTCTCTTTACATGCAAAATGACTGTTGATTTCAGTCCTACTGGCCTGGATTCATACAACTGGAACAGATGAGGCTGAGATGACCAGTAGGTAAAGCTGTTCAGTGCCCACTAACCTGTCTGGGATGTTTTCATCTGTGCACCAACTACCACTGCTAATAATTATGTATCTGTTAAGTTCCATAACTTGATTTTGCACCTTCCTAATCCTCACACTGCAAATTCAAATGCTTTGAAGGAAAGATATATGCCTGCTGTCTTTTTGAATTATCAATTCTTACCCAGTGTCCACCAGTGGTGTTTAATTACGTGGTTTTAACTGCCTAAGTTTACTTTCCTCTCTTTATAATTGGCATGTGCTTATATCCAGTTACATGACATACAGTCCAGTGCATCTAAGAGAAACCAATGCTACTGACAAGCGAGCCTCTGCTACAAACCTAGCTGTTACTGTAGTTGCAGGTATGTTGTGTAACTAGAAATTCTTCGGAGCATTTGTCTTTCTGCTCTCTAGGAATCATGTGGGCAGTGGCAGCTGCCACCTGGCCCAGTTTCCCTCTGGCTGCTCAGGTGCTTGGGAACTGGGCAGCCGCGGGTTTTCAAAAGCTGGAGAAGTTCTTTATGCAAACCTGCGAGTTGTTTTTGAAAAGTATGTTTATAAATGAGTTCCTACAAGACCAACAGTGCTTTTTAAATCCTAAGGTTTCATATTTTATTGTCACATTGGCGCAACAATAACATTAAAAAGAAAGCAATGGGCTTTTTTCTTTCTTTCCTTGAAGCAATTACAAAGCATTAGTTCATCCTAGTGCGCTGGTTTGCTAATAGGCTAGACACTTGCTTAAGCCAGCAAATAAAGCAGGCAGGATTGTGCCATTACCCTGCAAGTAAATGGAGTGACAGTAACTGCACTGCCAATTTGAGGCTAATAGTTTTTTCCCGTGGCACCGATGAGTGAGCAGCCTGGAACCTGCGGGACAAAGGGGAGCCGGCGTGCCAGACCTGGAGGCCAGGGCTTCACCACAACGTCGCCGAGGTGCTCCCAGGCTACAGCTGTTAAAAGCAGCATGAGTTTCGTAATTTCAGTGTTCCTGCTGCTTCTCTGCTTTAGTCCGTTTTTCTATATTCTATTTTAGCTGGAGTCTCCCTAATTTCACAACTCCCCCGTGGTGTATAGGATTTTTATAGCTGTAAGGATTGTGAGTTGTTGCCTTGGAAACCCAGTTGTGCATGCAGCTGTTGTAACTATACTTGTTACTTTTGCTTTATCACAAAAGGTTTCAAAGCTTTTCTGTATTTGTCTGACATTTCTTGATTCTGTAACTCTTTATAACAACCTGTTTGACAAATTACCAGAGGAGGAAATACAACCTCAACCTCATGATGTGCAGCGTGCCCCCGAGTCCTGACTGAATCACCTGCTTTCTTGCCCTCAGAAGCCTCTAAACCCCTTTCAATCCCCTGCCTGCCTATTTCGAAAAATATGAAAATGCAAGAGTTTTTGAAAAAAGACTTCTGATGTTCTCCATCAGGGCTCCTATCTGCAGATGCTGGGGCCAGCAGCTCCTCGAGGCTTCTGCATGGGACCGCGCCAGCCAGAGCCTCTGCCAGGGCTGTCTCTCGTTAGCACAGATCCGGTGGGAACGGGAGGAAGTAGCAGATGATTCTCGAATGCTTCACCCACGTAGAGCACCCTTCCCATGAAAGGTCTTTGGTACCAGAGAAGGGCTAATGTTCACACTTGCTGCCTTTGTTTTCAGAGCGCGTAATGCTTTCCCTTGAGCCTCCTGCTCAAGATCAGGTCCTTGAAGTAAAAGGGGTTTGATCCCTTTCAGTGCTGAGAACAACAGGGTTGTTAAATCGGGGAGAAACCACACAGGATCCCCTTCCCAGGCAGGTCCTCCTTACTGGCCAGCTGCAAACTACTGCCAAAAGCTTGGAGATGGCTGAAATGTGTAGACAGTAGCATAGCTTTGAAAGTTGTATATGTTCAGGTTTTTTTAGCCAAGGCTTCTAATTGCCAGCATATTTTCAATCCATATACCTGTCAAGTACACCAGTTTAGCTGGCATTGCACTGCCTTTATAGGGCCTTTTGTTTTTATAGCAATATAAAAAATGGTTCGTTTTTTCTACGTCGCTCCCTCACTGGTGCTCAGACTGCTGAGCTTTCCCATTTCCCCTGCCTGCAACATAAGCCATAATAGTTGGAGAGGAGGACAGGTGGGCACTATTTCTGCCACGCTGTCCGAAAGAGGAAAGGAGTGCTGCACAAATAAATCAAAAAGCTGCTAACTGCAATTCGGTATTACAGTGAGTTTGTCTCCTTGCATCCGCTTGCTTCCCATGGAGCCCCGTCCATTGGAACGCCTGAGTCTTGTGCTGTGCATTGTTTGTAGCTAAAGATTTTCTAGACAGCCTTTAATGTGAAGATTTGAGTCAAGTCAGCAGTCGAAATCAGTCTTGACTGTTTTAGGCGACCGACATGAAGTTTGGCTAGATTTGCTGTGGAGAAAGGTAACCTTACCATGCTGAGAGAGGCTTACTGTAGTATAATGTAGAACAACTTTCTTTTTCAATTTAATTTTTAATTTCCTTAGGTGTTTTAACCTCACTAAGTTATAATCTACTTTTTTTTTTTTAAGGGACTTTGTTAGGAAAGCCAGTGAAAAGCAGATCAAACCAGAAATATCCGAACAAGTAATATGCAGATATAATACAGTGCTGAAGCAAACAGGGAATGGATGTTTGTGCTTTCTTGTAGACAACTTTTTTTAAGCTCAGTGAAAATTACAACAGTTCTTTTCAAATTGTCATTCATCTTAGGAAAACACATGTTAACTGTCGAATTGTAACCCAATTGCAAAAACTGCTCAGTAACTCCCTAACTCAGGAACATGGGGGCAGGGGGAAGGATATTGAACAATTCTGCAGTTTCTTGAGCTGCGGTTGAGAAGTGCAGAGAACATCCTGAGGGTGATCACAGTCAAAGGCACCTTTTTACCCCTTTCTCTTTGATGGGTCACTCTTCGGAATAAGAGCTGTTTCTGCAGAGAAGCACAACCTATATCCCAAGTTCTTTCATTACATTCACTAGCTGACAGGGATGATACAGGATCTGCTCTTTTACCCCAGTTTCTCACTGTATGGGGAGAGGATTTAGAGGACTTGCCATCTTTTTGTCTGGGCAACTGCAACAAAGTGAATTGACTGAAGTTCAGAATTAGAGCAATAATTTAAAGTAAAGGATAGTGTCAGTTTCAGAGCAGCATCTCTGAAGTAGTTTTAGAATATAATTAAATATTAAAATAACTACTGTCTAGATTGTTAGAGTGTTGACATCTAATCTGTATTTTTACTGGTTTTATGACAGTATCTGAAATACTTCTACTGTTTGTGTTGAGTATAGAAAAGAAATTGCACTGTATAAATTTCATACACTACAAGATGCAATATTCTGGAAGCTGGATATTAATGGACTGTGAGCATCTGTAGTTTAAGCATTCATAAACTTTTTAAGAATTTATTGAGGTTGTGTCCTTGGCTGCTGATTGAAGCGAGCTGTGAAAAGCATTGTACAGTCTGTTCTGTCGTATTCTGAGATTTTCCTCCTCTGTCAGCCCTTCCTGGGAGGGCACTTTGACATAATCTTTACAACAGATGTTTCCGAAGCATGAACTCTGGGAATTTAATATATTTCAAAGTTGCATGTTTTTTTCTTGACTTGGAGGATCCTTTTGGTGGGAAAGAGATTTTCAGTTGCAAAACACTGTATGTATAATAATCCGAACACGTACCATGCTGCATTAGCAAGAGCGCAGGCAGTTGGTACAAGGAAATGGTCGTTGCCCTCCATCCCGCTCTTGGGCGACTGCCTCTGGAGTGCCGTGTCTGGACTTGGGCTCCCTGCTCCCCGACAGACACTGACTTACTGAAGCAAGTTAAGCAGAGGCCACCAAGATAGTCAGCAGGCTGCTGTAGATGTCTTGTGAGAAGAAGCTGAAAGAATTGGATCTGTTCAGCTTGAAGAAGAGGAGGTGAAGATCTTATTGCAGTCGGCAGCTGTCTTAGAAAGAAGCAGAGGAAAGATGGAGGCGCTATGAGTGCGGTCAAACTCTGGAAGCAATTTCCCAGGGATGCTCTGGAATCTCCATGCTTGGTGACATTCAGAACCCAGCTGGACATGGCTCAGGGCAACCTCTTGTACGTGGATGTACTCTGATCAGGAGGTTGGACTAGGTGAGCTGCAGAGGCTGCTTTCAACCAAAATCATTCTCTTCCTCTCTGATATTTTTTTCAGCCCATCAACAGTGTGAAAANGGAGGGAGGGAGGGAGGGAGAAGATACTTTCATTTTACTGTTTGTTCAAGCACAGAAACTAGTACAAATCAACAGATATTTGCCAGCGTGGAAAAAAGCAATGGGTAAGAAGCCAGAAAACCCCTGATGAAGGTTCTTCAGATCTCAGAACTCTCTCAGAGAATCTCAAGAAATAAACTGTCTTAAATTATCCTCCCAGGAACCGGGTGGGAGTAGAAATGCATGCTGCATTTGCTACAAATGATAGCATCTTAATCTATGCACTTTGTATTTCCTTGACTGTCTTCCCTATCGTATTTCAGCTGTTGAACTGCAAAGTCAAAAAGCTAACAGCTTTGCAGACGAAGTTCTGTTTTCCCGTTCCTGACTGCGATTGCTTCTGACAGCCTGTGTTTGCCTATCTTGAAGATTCACACAGATTAATTTCCATCTTGGCACTGAGGATTTGCATCAGGCTATTAAATGTACAAGGGCGCAGTGAGTGAATACCTATCAAGATCCTGAAGACACGCTGGGTCTTGGGAGCCTTTAGGGACTTTATAAACTGGCTTGTGCAGACACGGAGATACCTCAGTGAACAACCTTTGGCAGCTACGGCAACAGCCTTACGAACGAAACCAGGTTTAGGAGGGTTACTTACCGCTTTGTTCCTGATTCTACTGAGTGGAAGAAAACTTCTGTAATAAGAAAGGGTGTTAGTATAACCACTCATGGAAATAACTGGAGAGAATCAGTGGTCACTAAAGTCTTATTTTCTGTCACTGTTCATACCACTGAGCTCACAACGCTTTTCCAAAAGATGTCCAACAACAAACAGGATTTTTTGTTAATACCTGAATGTTTGTATTGTTAACCTAGACATGTGTATCGTAAGGTGAGGGGTAGCAGTGGAAGCTTGTAGCTGTCAAGCTAAGGATCCTTTTTCTAGCTGTATATTTTAGTGATCTGCTCTTGTTAGTAGGTGTTGTCTTTTGGTGTCACACAGTTGTGTCGTTACTACTTAGCACATCAGGAGCCTTCTGGTGGCTGGAGAAGTCAAAAGGGAAAGGAGATTAGGATAATGAGGATTCACCTGCTCGTAAAATGATCACATGATGATCATTTTACCACCTTACGGGGAAAATAAAGCAAATTTTAGTAATTCTTTAAAGAAGTGTATTTATGCTATAAAATATGGGTGATCTTTGCAAAGTAGCAATGATGATTTTTTAATGGAAAGTGCAAAATACCTACTGTAACCTTTTATGAATTTTCTGACAAAGTTTAGTAATAATGCATAGACTTAATTCTGTCTTCTCAGGACAGCTTTATTGACACTGCAATGTGTTCTTCAGTGCTTTGCTTGTGGAAAGAAACTCCTATGGTTGGTGTGCAGCCACTGTGTAAGGAAAAAGTAGGAAGTTCTTTCCTCAGAACAGCAGAAGAGACATGTGCCAAAATTCTGTGTAATCTCTAAATGGTGGCTGGGAGTCTCCCAGTTCTGCTGTACTTAACTGTTTTGACAGGTTGTGCAGAGTGCACAGAGCACTGACAACAGGCTGTTGCACAGGCAAAAGGTTAATTTGACTGGTCTGGAAAGTACTAACGTAGAAGCATGTAGCAAATCCATTCTGCAAAGCAAGGGGAAATAACTTGTTATTACTGAAGCATGTATTGTTATTTCAGAAATAACCAGCATTGGTCACAGACATAGAAACAAGATGGTTTCTTTAAAGTAACTTAATCTCTGAGAAGGGAAGCATGGAGATAGTGCAGAATAAAATTGGACCAGTGTCACCTGTTGTTAGCTGCCATGCCCACAGGTACAGTAAGTAGCTATTGACCAAAGCAAGACTTTGACACAAAGATGGGCTTGCTTTGAAATACCCAGCATGGACAAATGAGTTACTGGGTCAGCTGAAGTAGGTGAATAGGTAAAATGTACCGATCTGATGTTTATTGTTTAACACCCCTGATTAAGCATTAAAAAACAAAAGAAAAATAAGAATCTATTAGTGAGCATGGGTGTCATCCTCTAAACTACAACATGAAAGCTGTAGGGAGCTGAAGGGGACAGCGTTTGGTAACTCCCTCTCACCATGGTTGGGCTTCTTGTCCCAAGCGTGCACGGTGAGCTGATGGTGAACTGCTCTTCAATTCATCAGTTCACATGCAAGAAATGAACTGGAGAGGATCGTGGTATCCCATTCATTCTCTTTAAAGATAATCGGATTTCTGGAGCACACTGGTTTTATGGTTTTTATAACCTTGAAGTGAGGTTTGCCCTTACCATGGAGTTTACTTTGCGGCTGGAAAGAGTCAAAAAGCAGCAGTGTTTTTAAAGCTCGGTGAAGCTTTTCTATTTCAATAGATATTTTCTTTCATAACATGCCAACAAGCTGATTGGTACATTGAAGGCACGCGTGTGTGTGTATCTAGATGTGCATCTATGCACACTGCATATAAATATACGTTAAAAAAAAAAAGCTAAGAATTCAGTCACAGCAGTAGCTACGCCACAGGTGAAAGGGTGAATTTTTAGGGCCATTGAACACTGTAAATGTGTTCATTGTATCAGTGCTTCAGAAATACCCATTCTAAATGACTTTGTGTTGATCCACTGTGAAAATTCATTGTGCTCAATTGCCCTCAAAATTTCTCATTTCTCATCTGTGATGTTGCAGTCTGCTGACTGCACGCTGGACTGCTGTACAAAGCGTGTGGGCACCCTGCCTCAGAGTGTCTTAAAATACCTTATAGCGCCTGCAAGGCTTCCGCGTGTTACTCAATAACTGAATAGATCTGTGTCTAGGGCTTGTGTCTGTGAGACTTTCAAAGATGTGAATAGTTTTCGTGGAGCTAGTTTCTAAGTTGAGACACGCACACGCAACGAAACAAAGTCTTTCGTATGTCACATATCATGTGTATCTAACACAGAAATGTGGAAAATGGAACTTTGGCTTTAATTTTTAATCACACCTTTGATTCGGAGAAATCAAAACCACTTTCACAGCATATCAATTCTATTCAATTTAGGAGAAAAAAAAAGAAATTACTGGTGGCGTAAATAACATCTTTTGGGCATGCATGGCAAGAAGTTGACTCATAAAATGATTGGGGCTTTTTTGACTTTTTCTCATTGGAAACAAGATTTACTGGTTAGGGTTTTTTTCAGTTTTAAAAAGGGGCACTTATACCAGACTTGTAATAAGGTTTTTATGTCCTTTGATTTACTGTATTATCTGATTTCTAATAAAAATCTATGCATATCAGCCTTTAAGGCGTGGGGGAAGCAGACACCTTTTTGGAACAAAGGATAGGTGACATTTAAAGACCTCTCTGGAAGATGTCTAGAGCTGTCTCGATCGGTCCTCACTGTGTTACAACACGTTGGCTGTTGCCTGTGGATACTCTCAAACATTAGAATAATGATATCATTATAAAGCCTGCTGCGATTGACAGAAGCACTGGCTGAGGAAGGTGTATCTAGGAAAATTAGGACTTTGCATTCAAATTAGATGTGGCTTAAAGTGTGTTGAGGAGTGCAAAGCTGCAAATTTGAAAAGAAAATGTTGGTGTTGTTCACCTTCAAATTTTATGCTTCTAAGTGTTCCGAACAAAATCTTGCCTGTAATGTAGACAAGTTGGATGCTTTGTCTTAAGAACGGGGGCAGGAGATACTTAATCATGTAAGAAGACTTTTATTTTTCTTCCAGTTAGTAGGAACGTTAATTATGTCCTTGTACTAACATCTTGCTGCAGCAGTGGCTCGTTTCTGCATTGCTGGAGTGGGGGAATTCCTCCTTAAGCACCACACAAACCACTGCTCTAGGGACCATTCAGTCTTACACTACTAAACCTGGGAGTTAACTGGTCACTGCCAAGGGCAGGCTCTGCCTAACTCAGAGTGTAGTAACTACCTAATTAATACTTCATTACAAATTCAAAACTGGGTATTGTTTACAGTCCGTGGGATTTTTATCTTTAATACTAAAAATGGGGAAAAAATAATTTTTTGTTTGTTTGTTCTGGATTTTTTTTTTTTTAACAGCTTATTTGCCTTCCGTCCCCACTCTGCTTTGGTTTTTGTTTTTCAAATAGGTTATTTGTAAGCAGGTGAAAGCTGTCTTCTAGGGACATGAGTATCAGTCATAATGTTTTTTAGAAAAAGAGTCTTTGCAAACACATTGCTTTTCTAGTCTTGAATGTATACAACAGATTATAATCTTGCACACATATAAAGCACTTTCATGTCTCTCTACATTCATCTCCAGCGTCTAGTAATAATACTCTAGGTGGCAAAGAAGTACTAATTCATATAAATGATGGTATGAAGTCATAATTCATGTGTTCTTCAGGTTTAAGAAAGGACCTAGTATTGTAACCAGAAAATATTGTCTGATTTGATTTTATATAATAGTTTTGTTCTTTTGAAGTTCTTGGGGGCAAAAGGGAAGATCTCCCTCATTTTAGTGGCACTTTTTTGGATTTAAATGCATAAAATGAATAAAGCCATTCTTACAAAGAAAATAAAACATCAGAGAAATATTCTTCTGACTAGGCTTGTGAAAGCTGGGTTTTGTCTAAATTATTTGCTGACTTCAGTCATCCATTTCTCAGAAAGAAAAAAAAAAAGGTACTGCATCGCATAATCTCAGAAGATCTCTTAAGAGAAGATAAAGGCCAGCTTGAGTCTATTGTCTAGACTCAACCGTTCAATACTGATCGTCTTGATTCTTTTTATTCTTATGCCTCAAAGTAATTTTAAAATGAAGAAAGATAATAGGAATAGTTGTATGAGAGCAGTATCTCTGGCAAATACGACCAGTTCTGTAGAAAAGGAGCTCTTCTCGTTATAAAGCTTTAATTTTCTTTTACTTAATTTTACTGCAGGTCTTCAGCATTTCAATGCTGTTTTTATGGTATTTCAAAAAACATACACTTTCACAGTAAAAGATTATGTAGTCTGTAAATTTATACTTTTGCATAGATACAGTTGCATCTTTTGTTTCAATAAATTGCGTTTACATTGCAGTTACATTCTGTTTCATAATTAAATCACTTTCAATCTAAATAAGTACAGGAAATCTATGCTTCAATGTGCAAGTCTGCTGACAAAGTGAAGGGTAACCCAGTTCTCATCTATGCAACTTTTTAATTAGTTGCTACACGTCTGAGGATTAGGTTTGTTGGGTTGTCTTGCAGAAAATAACATTAATATTCAATTTGGTTAAGGGCTTTCACAAACAGAATTAATAAAGCTATTAAACAAAGGTCTCTGATGACCAGTTTCCGTATGTATTGCAACTATTCTATACCATTTCCAAATGGAGAGAGTTGAGAAGGGCTTATCTTTCAGTGGTTTTGCTGACTCTTGAAGAGTTCCTGGGTATTTTCCATTATGAGCTAATATGCATTTGAATTTGCTGAACATATTTTCTAGGGTCTGCAAAAGGCAGGTGGAAAATAATGCTTTGTTACAAGCTCTGTTATCAGCCTCTCAAAGTACATTATTTCATTTTCTTTTGTCTAGGTTTCAGAATATTCTGTATCTGAACAAGACAGCTTTTTTTGCCAAGTTTGAAATGATTATTTTAGAGATGAAAGGTTTTTTAAGTTATGCCCTTATCTGGAATTTTTTAAAATGAATTGATACGTGAGGAATTGTTTTGTGAAATGTTCTGGATGAGCCTCTACAGCTCCAAGTTAAATTACTGGTATTAAAAACCAGCTCATCTAAAGTAAATCTGGAAATTATTTTAGGCTTATATTATCGTTTGAAAAATTTGGAATTTCAGTGAAAGATTACTGGTATAGAAATGAATTCTTATTTCCCAGATCACTTGGAGAATAAGCTTTGCTATTCGAGTCCTGGCAAGATGGTGTTGATTTTGCGTGGAGACTTTTGGCTGGTTTTATGGTGGCATAAATTTACTTTATGTTATAGCTTGCTAATACATACAGTGCTATAAATTGAAAACATTCTTTTACAGCTTTTGAGAGCTATTGAGGAGACAGGGGTGATGTAACTTATCCCAAAATACTATTTACATTGTATTAAGATTCCTGTAGGGACAAGTTGCATTTACATCAACGAGCCATTCGGTTCCTAGCCAGTGTGTGCTAACTTTATTTGTCTGTTCCATGTATTTGCAAACGTGTACGTGAAATTTATTCCACTTTATGGTTTTTGCCAAGAAATCCCAAAACATTTTAGACAGCAGTAGAAGAAAGGATGTTAAGAAACTGTTCTCCCAGCAGGACTGCTAAAGCCTGTGGGTGCTGAGGTAGAAGGAGCTCCACACCCAGCTGCCGCAGCGGAGCTGGTGACCTGCCTCGCCAGGGGTGACACCCCTGCGGGGGGACACCGGCACTCCTGAAACATGGCTTTCAAAGCTCAAAGCTAACCAGTGAAGATGACAGAAACTGCTTCCTTCACCCCACTGGCCTGTGAGCCGCATCGGCAGCGCGGCTGTTGGCCAATCGCGGTGGGGTTGCAGAGCAGCATCCTCCAGGAGCGGGTTCAGGTGAAGCTGCTAAGGAGAGTCGTTTCCTGTGTTGTCCCAGTTCAATTTGCTGCCAATTTGATTTAAGCCTCTAATAGTGAGTTAAATGTGCTAAAGCGCTGCAGGTGGTGTTTGTCTGGAAATTTCATCTTCTACTATATTGCAGAGGGTGACCAGCTACTCCGAAAGCGAGTGGGACCCCGAGCATCATACTGACTCCGCCGCTCTCCCTTTTGCACTTTGCTCCGCGCTCCGTGCTAAAGTTCAGGGCTTGAACTCTTGTGAGTGAGTGAGTAAGCCGTGTTGTGGCTGCCAAAAGGAGTAGGTGGTGGAAGAGTATTTCAAAATGAGTTTTCTTGTGACATTTCATAGCTTTGAATGTGCAGTTTGCTTTGTAAATTGCCTAAATTTGGTAGAAATCTGGGTTCTTCCTTTGATGTAGTCTATCATAGTCTCATCTGTCTTTAAGGGTTTTGTTTGTTTGTTTGCTTTTTCCTGTAAAACAACTTCTGGAATCTGATTCAGTTACAAAGCAGTGTTTAGGCTGCATTCTTGATCGTTTTGTGGCTTGAGTTTTATGCAGTAAGGTACATGCATGTGGGCTAGTTTTGTATAGACTTTAAAATCCTAATGGGTTTACTCTATGCTTTTTCTACGTTATTGAATTTAAGAGATACAAAGTTTATAGAAACAACTATCGATGTGTTTGTTATACGTAAGTGTTGTGGGTTAACCCTGCTAGGCAGCGAAGCCAGAGCCAATATAGTAAAGTTTATTCCTTAGGATTTTATAATGTGAAACAAACCTGAGAATAGTAAAATTAACCCCGAGATGCAAAATTGTTAGTGCTCCTTTTTAATGGATTGATTTGTCATTAGTCTTTTTGACCATCATTTTACTGCCCCTTTGTTGATGAAAAACAGAGTACTGATTTTCATCTGTGGTATCTTCCCCGACTCACGGTCAGTAGTGGAAGCTACCATCCTCCTTTCACTTTATAGGCCAGGGCAAAAGTCACATAAGGGATATTATTTCTTGTTGTAACAAAGATGTAATTATTCATAGTAAAATGTTTTCTCACCATGCCTTGCTGTCCTGCACGGTTGAACACTCAGGATGCTGATGTGAATAGTTAATCCCCTGAAATAACAGCAGTTTCTGCTGTCAGAAGCATTGCTGGTTGTCAGCAGGCAGGATCCAGCGAGCGCCTCCCCACCATCCGCAGGGAGCTCGTTAAGCTCCATGATGTTTGTTGCTGTTAATTTAATATGGCATTGCATACAGGACTGGCCCAAAGTCCAGACTGCTGTTTAGAGAGAATCAGTGAAATGAGAAAATTCTTCCCTTGCTTGGTAGATGTTTTCTTCCAGCCCTGAATTTCAAGTTATTTGAGGATTGAATGCAAAGGAGCTCTCTAGGAACAGATTTGTAGTTAGCTTTCATTCCTTAAATTAGAATGCCATAAATTGTGGTTATACATGACGCTACTTCCATATTTTCTGAGTGCCTTGTGAGCTGGATGGCCTTTTCCCAGGAGCAAGGGGATTGATGCCGGGGTTTTATGTGCGAGCTGGGAGCCGGCCACGCTTCCCTTCCTGCCTTCCACCTTTCATTCCGTAAGGCAAGCGGTTACTGCAACAGATCGCAGATCAAATACCTCCCTCCTTTCATGTTGGTAGAAAGATAAGATTACTAATGCAGCTGCTATGTTGCACAAACATGGGCAAGGTGAAAAAAATCTTTCTGAAAAAGGATTCTTGTGCTACGAAGGTTGTTATTACTTAGCTGTAACAATATGACGACTTCTGAGCCACTTTAATGGGACTTTTTCTATTGGAGATAGAAATTATATATTAAGGCACCCAGGAGGAACCTATTCACACATTGATCTATTGAGTTCTCAGGAGAAATTAAATAAATAATAAATTGTACCGACGTGATAAATTTGGAGGAAGCCTTTAATCAATTATTAATTTATTATTCACATGAGCATGCTTGTAAAGATCAAAACCTAATTTTGACAACATATGCAAAGTTTTCCTTTTGAATTTAATAATATATTCTCAATCTGTTGTTCATTAAGGTGAACATCTGTGAATTCATTAATTTTTCTCCAAGCTTGCTGCACCATGAACTTCATTTCTTTAACAAATTTTCCAAAGAATAATCCCATTACAAGCTTAGTTTATAATACATACAATGACAGCTTCGTTATCTTTTTTTTGTCTAATAAGTTTTTGCAGCAAAATCTGTTCCGGGATGGCATAGGGCATTGAAACCAGGGAAAGTGTATAGATCTGGTTCAGGAAACTGGCTGCAGCATTTGAGATCTCATTATCTGAGCTCATAAAAATGTAGCACCGTAGGTTTCCCAAAATATGGTAATCTGTAGCTGTAAATTGTCACTTTCAAGTTACAGAAAATATAAATTTTATCCAGCTTGGTATTTGCCTTCTTTTCCAAACTTTTATTATTTAAAATAATACAATTGTAAAATCCCTCTTTTGATAATCTTACGTTACAGTTTAAGTGAAATTATAACAGCCCTGTAGTCCTAAAGATTTTCAAAACATACTGGGAAGGAGAAGGAAGAAGTAGGTTAATGATTCCACCTGCAAACATTGATTTTGAAATTTTAAATGGAAATACATCAGTAAAACTGTACTCAGAGATAATACCTATAGGTGTTCTTTAGGCGCTTTCCAGACAACATAGATACTTGTCCCTCTTACAGAGTACAATAGTAACTGAAATCTGCTTGTCTAACCCTTTCCAGCATATATCTATAGATAGCTGCTTCTTCTTTCTTTGACATTTTTTCATAAAGGTAATGGTAAGTGAAATACTGATGTTTCAGAGGAGATGAGTTACATGTGGTATTAATCTGACCAGTCCACATTAGGAGAGCACCGAGCAGAATTTGTAGCTGCAGAAGATTGTCACTGTGTTCCTGTGTTTAATGGAATAATTTAGGCATAGAGACAGAAAGAAGTCTACACTAAAATGAGTACAAGCACCTTTAAGTAGAAAACCTGTAGCTAATTTTCAATCCTGTAATTGAATTTGCAGGATAGCACATAAATAAAGGTAGGTTTTTTTTTAAATCTGGATGCTTTCCACTGCATAATAATATGATACTGCCTTGTGATGTTTTCCCATGTATTTTCCCACATACTGTGCAATTACATCGCAGAGCTGCATGCCTGAAAACTTCACCCAGGATGCAGCCTACACACTATTGCATCAGGCAAGCTTCAGAAATACATGCAGGGTGACTCTTGGTAAATAATTGACAGCCTGGTGGATAGGAGTTGTTAATTTGGGATGTGCTGTAGCATGCTCAGCCATCAGTGCATGGTCTCTGCTGGGTTGTATCCCAAAATGAGCTGCAAAACTCTTTCCTTTAAGGGTTTTTGGCTGATCTTTACGTTATGCTCCCATTAAAAGTCAGAGCAGTTCTTAAGAGGTTCAGTTCCCAGCCTGAGCTTGGAAGAGTTTCACTGAAAAGAAATTTCAAAAGAACAGTATTAAATTGTGTTAAGAAACGCATAACATTATTTTTATCTTTTTCTGGCTGTATTGAATTACTTGCATTTAGTAATTAAGCAGAAGATTTTGCGAGTTATGGATTAAAATGGTTCTAAAACATTCCTGTAATATCAGCTTAAACAGTCATGTCCTTGAACTCAATACTACCTCGCAAATGTGTGTTAGATGATGTGCATTTGAGACGCGATCTTACAAAGTACTGAGTTCTCTCTCTCTTTTGTAACGTCAGTGGAAACCAAGGCCACCTGGGTTGAAGCAGAGGACATAGAGTTCATTGTAAGACTGAGTCTTCGCTGTAACTTGTGTAGCTCGTGCTCTTAACATTTTAGATAATCCATTGATCTTTTTTGAACAGGCAATATCTGTAATAATACCACTTTTCTACATCATCCAAAGTCAATTAAAAGGCGTGTATCATAGCTATATTTTAGTCAAGACCTACTGGGAAATGGAAGTAAAGAATTCTGCTTTTCTTAATAGTACCATTTGCAAACAGAAAAGCTGACTGGAAAATCAAATGAATTATCTGTCCTTTATATATCCTTTATATGTCCACTTTCTTCCCAAAAGGAATTTAAACTACCTCTGTCCTAAAGAAGAATGTATTTCAAAATCATTAGAAAAGGTAGCTGGATTTTTCCAGAGCGTTCACATTGAGAATTCAAGTATAATTCATTAAGCCTTTCTCTATAAATAAGAAGTCAGCAAAATACAGGTTGTCATTAAGAGATGGTAAGTGGAGAACTAACTTTTGTGTCTTCCAGTCCCGTTTACTTACAAGACTTATACTACAGGGATTACATTTTGCTCTAAAATAAGACATAGAAGAACCAAACTCTCACATACAGAACTTCAGAATGGGTTTGAACGTACAATTGACTGTTGTATTATTTCTGAACTGATCAATACTAGTATGACTGTGTACCATGCTGTGAAGTTTTGAAGGGTTTTGGGACCACTGTTGGTAAGCATTTGCTACTTTTGCGAAAATAGGAGTATGTTTTAAAGTAAAAAAATCAGTATCTTACCAATTAAATCACCTCATCCAAAACATGATCTCACATACTTTTTCAAAGACAATAGTTTATTGCATGTGTATGAGGGATTGTTGTGGACAGTTTAAATTGATTTTGAAATCCTAAATAAATAATTAAAAGGGAATCTACAGTTCATCTAACATATTGTCATTTGCATTCTGTACTTCTGTGGAGAGTAAGCTCAAGAGCGGATGTAATTAAGAAAGCAAAGGCTGATTTGCTATTGACCACACGTTAAGAATAGAAAAAAAGGATACTGCATTGGCAATGAATCTGTTGGTCCTGTGACAGATTTGAGATTAAGTTCTTACACTTCCATGACATTTTGAAGTAGACCATTTTTGTTGAGGAAAAGAGAGAGGAAAAGGAAAGGTCATGTCTCTCTTATCAGGCAGTCATAGTCTCCTGTAAAATAGAAATGTCTGTTTAATGTCAGTGAACAGCCCAGATGGAGATTCATGTTGGAGCAAAACATCTATACTTTATTTTATACCTCAAAGTTTATGCTACTTAAACCTTGTGATAACAGAATCCTAAGTCATTTTCAGATGGGATTCCTCTGCTGTTACACAATGCTTCTCCATTCAGGCACCGTCCACCTTTTTCCTTTTCTCCAAAATCAGCCTCTCTGAATTCCTGACAAAATAATCCTTGTATCTGGTATCTAACATCATGAAAGACTTGGCGAACTCAGGCTCATATTACTACATTAAAATATTTCACGGGTTTTGCGGAGTGGTTTTTGCAAGTTCTTTTTCCTTCCTGGCTGAATGTACAGCCAGAGGAGCCAAGCACATCATTGACCAAAGGGATTAAGAGGAGCGGTGCTACAGTGGCATTATAAGGCACAAAGGAAGGGATGGTAAATAAAAGCATATTACCTACATAAAGTTCGACTTCATAATTCCTCTGAGCTCTGTATAGGGAACAACTTCATTCCTGTACTGCCTTCTGTTATATTCCATTCTCTCGCCTCTGTCCTACGAATCTATTTCTAGCATGTATATATTTACCTAAATGCTTTATTTCAAAAAATAGTTGTTTTAAAGCTTTCCATTACTAATAAAATAAGATTCTTCTCTTCTTCTTTTTAACCTTTGCAGGCTATATAAAAATGGGAAAAAATATTGTTGGCAGTCATGATAGTTTAATTATAGTAATAAGAGCGATAGCTTTTACTTTATTACTCTGTGGAGTTATGTTTCTGAACTATTACTTTTCCCCACCTTAAAATAAAAAGGATTTAAGTGCAGTCTACCTGCAGGTTAAATGTGTGTATGTGCATTTGAATGGTTTGTACACACAAGGGCTTGACATAAAACTGGGTAAAATTGGACCACCCGTAAATTAATATGCTTGAAGGAAGTTTTGATATTTCCAGAAACTAAAATCAGTTCAGCAGATAAGTGTATTTTTGTGTGTGTGTCTGTGTGTGTGCACGTGTGGTGCTTTTTAATTAGCTACACAGCTTTTTTTCCACTGTGCCCTTCTACATAAGGAATATCCTTCAAAGAAAGATAACGCTTTTAACAGCTCACACTTTCACGTTATTTCTGGCAATAATTGGTGAATATTATTAAATAAGTAATAATTGAAATAACTCTTTCACAGAAATTACCTATTAAGGAATTTCAGAAGAGATGGCAAATTATATCGCATTGCATATTCATGCAGTTTGATTTAATACAGTATTTAATGTAAAATATGACATTAATTGCTTATAAATAGTTTCTTATACTCTAGATGCAATTTTTTAAAATCCTGTACTATCAAAAATAATGACGTGGCATTACACTTTAGTTAGTCAATGTCTTTGTTAATATTAGGTGTGTTGGCAAAGCAGTAACCACTGGAAAATGAGGAAGTTTTGGTTATTTAGTCAAACAGGGGACTTAGTTACAGGTCTTCTGGTGTCTGATACTGTAAAGTAAGTAAGGTCAATGTTTTGGCAGCTAAGATTATAGGAAAAATAAACATAAGTGATTGGTTTATGTTATATGTTACTCTTCGTCAGTTTTTCTTCCCCTGCCCCTTTCTCCTGCATTCCCCTCCCCCTTTCTAATTTTCTCCTGTTTCTTTTGTTTTTCTCCTGTCCCCTTGTGTCACTGCTTACTCCAACTTTTGCCTACAGTGATTTTTTATTTTTTTTCCTTTTGCAGGATTAGTCCTCCTCTTAGTCCCTTCCCTCTACCTTGTGCACTTGGGTTTCATTTTTCATCCTCAAAACATTATTTTTCCTCATCTTTCATACATTTTCGTAACCCCTTGGAGGCTTTTTTGATAGAAACGGAGGACATGCATCAACTCACAGTCCTTGTAAGCCACAAAGCGAAACGGTCATGTCTGTTGAGCACAGGTTACAGCAGCAAAGTCAATTATGTATATATAGACAGGTACCTTTACAGTGTTTTGTCCTAGATTTCAGGAGTTACCTTTGGGCAGGGCTTTGTCTACCTTCTTCTCTCTATTATTGTGGAATTTTGCTTTCTTTCAATATTTTCTTATTAGGAGCAATGAGTTGTTCATATATGGTGTGATTTGCTGTCAGCAGTATTATTTTCCATTCCTTTCCAGATCAAAACATGTAAATGTCTTTGGGTCTCTTGGGAAGCTTTAATCTTATAAAGTAGGTTTTATTGAAGAGTTGATGTTTTTTGACATTCGTGATAAGTTTGATAATTACGTTAATAATTATTCTTTCATGTTTGTTATTTGCAATCAACAAAGCATCTGATTCTCTGAAGCTCAAGGAGAAATCAAAACATTAGTGGAGTCTGAGCTGTAAGAGCAATTGAATGCAAATACAGTTTCTATTGGAAAGTAACAGTTGAGTTTGAAGAGGAAGGATGGTTCTGGGCAGTTATTTCACTACCGCACGTTAACAGTTAGATCCGGTGTGTCTCGGCAAAGGCAGATGATAAGCTGGTGGCTGGAGCGTAGTTGGATTCCTCATTACCCTTGGTAACCGTGTCATCTAACTTTCTTTCATAAACTAATCAATTTCTGCTCTAAATCCCATGAGCAACCATTTAAATAACTGGGAGCTCAGTATGTCTATGTTTTCAATTTACAAAATTTATCACTTCACCTCTGGGTTTATAGTGTGGATGTGCTGAATCCAAACACTTCAAAGGAAATTTAACAGTTGGAGTTCCTAATAAATCCTTAGCTCACCCATCTGTACAATTTATATTAACATGTCCATTAAATGTTTGCTTACAGCATGTAGATTTCTTTCAGACATGCTTCATGAAATTGAAGTAAGGGGAAAGCAGACAATAACAGCATTCTGTAAATGTACGTCTATTAAAAGCTCAGACAACTTTTAAACAACAACAAAAAGATATTTCTTACTGCCATTATAATTAACCAAATGCTTTTCAACTTCCAAATCATTTGCGTCCCAGTCGCTTAGGCTGTGAAATATTGGACTCTATTCGTGTCCTCTTTCTTTCAGTGAATTCTGTTTTGGAATTCTATGCTCTTCTCATAGTATTGGGTCTGCTCTGTTACTTTTCTTTTTTTCGTATTATGAAAATCTAGTTCATGAAAAATAATAGTTCTACTACTATAGTTAATATAATTTAACTTACCTAACGGTTTATCTGTGACAGGCAAGCACTGGATGGATAGTGAAAGCTGTTCTTGCAGGAGATCATATCTATCTCACGACCAAAATTTTTCTTTAAAAATAAAAAAAAGGGAAAACTTGGATTGGTTAATGCTATTGTTGGGTTTGTTTTGTTTTTTGAATTCAGATATAGTGCAAGTGCTTACTGCCCCTCTCCTTGGATCGATGCTCTTGCACTGCTGTTAGTATAAAGTATTGTTTGGAAACGGAGAGCTTTAGGCTCTTCTATATCATTGATCCTCTGAGTTACAGTCTTTGAAATCCACATAGTTTTTAATTGTTTCTTTGGTTTTCCTCCTAAAACTTATGACACACTGGAAAAATCCCTATTTTGTTTTCATTCAGACAGAAATCTTTTTATATACTTCAATCTGGCCACCAAAGTTAATGTCCAAAAGTTTTTTTGACTTCTTTCATCCTTTATTAAAGGTGGGGGGGAAGTGAAAATGGCACGTCACCTCTCTGTGCTGGAAAGCAAAAGGCATTGGGAGAGCTGTAGTTCCTCAGCACTTTGGCAGAAATATTGAAATATTAAGGCATTTTCAATGGAAATGAGGAACGTGTGCTTCATTTTGACTGACAAAATCATTTAGAGCCAAGCTGAGTCTTGGGTCAAGTATCCTGCCACCCTGAGACTGTGCCTCTTTATCCCATCGGCTTCCATGTCATTCCATAGGAAGAAACGGAATGCGACTGTCTCTTGCTTAATGCAGTTATATATAATCTTACAGAGGCTTCCGCTGGAAAACTCAAAATGTATGTAGGCGTGTGAATTTTCTCATACACTTTATATTTCATCTTTTTACCATGTTATTAAACATGTTTTCTTCTTCCCTACAACCACCTTGATTATTTTCTGTTTTGTCATAAAATATTTGCTTAGTAACAGGCATAAGGAATTGGCAGTCATCTCTGCCTTTCTGCCTTTGATTGTTAGGAGCTTTGAACCCATACAGAACATTTTGCAATTCAGAGGGGAAAAGTAAGCCTGGCAGTTGATTTCCAGCTTTTAACCAACACACAAAGCAAAATATTTATTTCCAGTGATCATAGTTCTATTGTTCTGCAGACTATAGGAAACAATAATGCCTAATCAGGTACTCCTGCAATTCAGAACCTAAAATCATCTTGACTCCTACAAGATTGGCTTTAACCTTTATCTTACCGATTTTCTTTCTCCTGTTTTTGTCAGATTTTTAATGGCAGGAAAAATGAAGACACTTCTTGCATTTTTCTAACTTCAGTATGGAAGGTTTTATTGCCAATCTGTCTCGCTCAAGTTAATAAGAATATATATCAACCCTCTGCTAGATATTAGCAATATTTATCAAAAAGTTCATTTTTCACATGAACCTAACTTTATTCTTGAGCCATCTGCTATGCTTCCTGAATTCAGCAACTTGAGGGGATTTGCTAGAAAAAGTGTCCCCCGTAGCAGTTTCTGTTATGGGATAGCACGTGGGGTAGTATAAGATGGAGCTGGAATGCACCTTAGTCTCTGTTAGCTGTGTAGCCTCCTCTGTGATTTTGAGTAAAAACAGTTTATGCCCGAAGTAACTGTACATGCACATTATAAGGTATTTAAATGATGTCTTGATCTAAAAGGCACTTGGCTTGAGGGGACAGGAATTGAATCTAGGGAAGAGGTAAAATTCTAGATGTACTCGGAGGATGTTGAGTCTCATCGTTCCTAACCATAAGGAAACAGATGACGTGCGTGTTGTATTTCAGCCCTTTTCTGGCTCTCGTAGGGGATAGGAACCTATTTCTGCTGTCAGTTATTTCATCAGGTCAATAAGCATATGTGTAATGTGGCAAATAAAAAGGGTTTGAATTTGTAGTTCTTTCGGTGGTGTGAATGAGGTGAAAGTTGCTTTGAAAACTAGACGATGACACAGGAAAAGGAAATAAGAAAATTACGAGATCATTCAATGAAAAATTAGGAAGTGCTACAAATACAGTTTCAGTGAAACTATCATTCCTACTATATAGAGAGAGATTATGGAATAATCACATATTTTTCTGCCTAGGAGAGCACGAGTATGAGTCGGGTTCATGGTGCGAAGTTCCAGGTGCAGCAGCGAGGACAGAGGGGTACGGGGGAGCTCTGGATACCCCGACTGCCATGGAAGAATAAGGGACGGCAGGGGAATGGGTGTGCATTTGCATTGTTTAAGTGCTGACTGTAGGCCCCTTGAAACCTGTCCTTTCTCTAGACAATCTACTACTGCCACAAAAAAGTATCCTGAAAGTATTTTACTATTACTGTTGTAATAGTAAAATGATTAGTATCTGCTAAGAAGCTATACTAATGGAAAATGTAGAAAATTATTAGGAAGACTAATAATGAAGTCTTCATCTGAAGTATGAGAAAGATCTTTGAAAAGCGTGTGGAAATACAGTATGCTTCTTTAGAGTAGCCAAGGAGAGCAAAATACCGAAAAGCACTTTGTTTAGTGTGCACTGTCTACCTTCTTTTTAAGTTCTGCGGAACTGGGACACTTATCTTTAGAGGTACGTATTGTCTCACACTATGAAAGTCTTGTAAGATGAAGACCTCGGTTTGGCAGCCATGGATTCCCATGAACCTCTTTAGCGTCCAATTATGAGTCTAATTCAGTATATACTTCTGTTAAGTAACAGATACTGTCTTCAATGGGATCTGGATCAATATTTTTATGAGCCTACTGCTTTCATATTTTGCAATGTGGTGTCCCAACTTGAGGTGATTTTGTCAAAGGTGAATCACAGGTACGATCAGGGCTGGCCATTACTGTAAAATCCCCCAAAATACTTCTTCAAAATAATATCCCAAAACCCACTTCCTTTTAGTGAGCTCTTAACACTGTTAAATCATTAGTTTTTATTAAGGCAATAATATAACTTTTGTTCTTTTAAAATTCATCCGATAATTACAAATTATTAGACTATTTCCACTTTCTAGACAATACTGATCACAGTTAACAATTTAGCCAAAGATACGGAAGGAGTATTTGTCTTTTCTGTGTTTAAATTTTTGCATATCTAAAAGTAAGCATCAGGAACGGACTCTTTTTTTATAAGAAGAAAATTAGGTGGCCCTGCAAATAATAGTCGGCTAATACGAACAACTCATTTTTGTTTTCAGGTCATGTCATGTAAACATGTTTTACAAGCAGCTTTCAATTATTGTACGCTCCCCTTTTTCCATGGGTGTGCCAGATTTATTTCTCACTGAATACTCATCTCACGGGGCTGCCTGACATGTGGCAGCCCCTGACAGAGGTTCCGACACGCTCAGAAAAAGTGGTTCTTTTAGCAGTGACCAATACAAGTGGCTGGAGCAGCTCGCTGTGTGCTGGGCAGTAATCTGTGCTTTCACAGTAAATCCAGCGGGCCTCCAGGGTGTCCACATTGCCGAGCATCTCCTGGATAGGCCCTGGAGGTTTAGTGGTTTGATGGTTTGGGAATGGTGGACCCACAGTGCGTATAATGGGTGTGATAAAGTCCTATGATGTGGAAATTTCAGGGTATAAATTTGGTACCTTTGCATCGTGTTTTCCCTGAGGAATACATCAAGATTTGAATAAATGTTTTAAAAAAAAATGTTTTTTCAAACTTTTGAGAACTTTGGAATAGAAGAGGTAGACGTTTCCCTTTTTGTTGTGGAAATATGGTTAAAATTTATTGGTTAAATTAAATTCTTTCTCTTTTCACTTATAAAACTGAACAAATGTTGTAGCTTAATTGACATACACCTTCATTTCATCCTCATTTTGTTTATGCAGAATGCTTTTAAAAACTTGACTTACAGAAATATTTATTTGATTTGGAAAAAAGAAAATTGTTTTGAAATACAGTTTTCTGATTCTCCACTAACTCTACTGATCTCTGAAACCTTTTTCTGTGGTTTGTACAAAGTAACTACAGACATTTCTTGACATGTTTGTACAGGTCAGGTCATAAATGCCTCTATCAGTTTGAGTCCTTCCATCGTTCTGGGTTTTGAAATCTTTTTTGTTTTTGAAGCTCAGAAAAATCCCATATATACTTTTTTGGCTTCTTGAGAGCAGGTGGCATAACAATGCAGGTTTGGCTTATCCGAGTATCTGTTGTCTTTCCAATTTGATTTTTCATTTTTGGGGAGAGCAATGAAAAGAAGTGTCTGACTAACATTGGGGCTAATAATGTAAAGATTGGTATTACAAACATGGTTACTGGAAGTTAAAAGCATGATGTAGTAGTTTCTCCTACCTTATTTACTTGGTACTATGCAACAGAGTAACTTCCTTGTTTAGCGTTTGAATAAATGTCTTCAAATGCAGGTAATCCAAAATTTTCTGCAAGATTATCCCTGAAAATATGTATCCAGGGAGACAAAACGAAGAAAGTTAGGATGTTAAAAGGCAGGAACGGTGGTGACTTTTGCATGGTCACCGACCAGAAAACAAGCCTGTCCCATAGTCAGTCCAGCCTCATAAATAATGCACAGACAGCACAAATCATTTCCTTCTCTTTTCACTGTCTCTCCCCCTTTGTGTTTGTATTTTTCAGCAGCTGTACGTGCCATTAATCTGCATTTAGGTGTGCGACTGAATGTCTGCGATACACTTGTTAACAGCTGCAGTGTTCAATTTGCTAGTTGGGATCGAGGCCTTTTAAAATGTCATCCTGCTTTTTAGCACTGTGTGCAACGTGGTTCTTCAATTTCGATTGAAAAGCTTACTTTAGCGAGGGAAGCACGAGCCACCGTGTTAGTTGTTTTTTTTTTTTACTTATTAGCACTCCGAAGCGTGTTCCGCATTTGCCAGCAGTGAAGCAGTTAGCGTGCAGCGAAACTCTCCCTGATTGCCTGCTAATCTGTAAGGATCTTTCTAGTAGCCTTCATTACTCCATCAGCAAATTACAGGCTGCTTGTTTGCTCCGTGCTTGACTAGGTCTGGGGCGCTGCCAGTATGTTCCATCAAAAGAAATGGCGTTGTTCTGCATTAAAGCCTCCGTCAGATGGAGTTTTGCAGGGTAGAGATTGTGGCACGCTTGTCATCAACGCTACTTGTAACATAGACAATTAGTGATGCTGCTCAGTGGTATGTACCACGTGATAATATATATGAAGTCCTATTTATTACTTGCACCACGAAATTGAAACAAATTGTGACTATACGCTTACGGTGATGGGATTTTTTGCCTTGAGAAGAATCCGTGGGTTTCTGAGCAAGACCTCCAGTGCACTAAGCTCCGACACCCAACGTCTGTGCAAATCCAGCCCATCACTGGTATTCGCTGCTCCCTCTCAGGGCAGCCTAAATCTCAGACTCCCACGTTCAGCTTGCCTGGAAAGAAACCGAAGCACCGCTGGTTTGGCTGCCCTTCTTCTCAGGTATCCTAGCGGAGCGCTGTGGATGGTTCCGCCATTTTCGGCGGTTGATGGTATAGACGGGATGTCCGCACATGTCTGGGCTGAGCGTGGTCCGTCAGTGCTCGGAGTCGATAGCACAGACTGAGAAGAAGGCAGAGCCTGCACGCCGGCTCGCTATGGTGGAAATACATCCTGAGGTATTTTTCCGTGTCAGTGCTCCTAGCTAACAGTCGCACTTTGATCCATGGAAGGAATGGTCCCTGGGAGATAATCTGAATAGCAAAGCAAAGCAAAAATCAAACTGTTCTTTCTGTGCATCTTTGCACTAGAACTTAATTTGCTCTATGCATAGAACAACTTTAAGTTTACCTTTAGCAAGGTGCAATTTAGATTGCCTTTTTTTTTTTTTTTTTTTAAGGAAATCCCATTATCAATATTAAAGTGTTTCTTGCGCATAAAAACATAGATCAACTGTTACCCCTTTTTATTTTATTTACTCAATCAGTTTGAAGCATGGGCTTGTTTAATTTGGGTTTACTGAAAATAATAATTAATTTATTGCAAACCTGTTGTTTATCAAGTTATTCGTTCAAATACTTTGCTAGTGTAAGTATGGCTTATCCTGTTCTGCAGGTAGATGTTAACGTTCTCGTGTCTTTGTGTGGCGGAGACCCAATATCCATGTCCAAAGAAGAGCGCAGCTTAGTGTAAAAGCCCATCTTGTTACACAGTTTAGGCATCCCAAATTGTCTGAGTAGTAGTGATGTATCTGTGATTTCTCAGTGGGAACTCTGACTTCCACGTGAATGAGAGGCAGGGTATACACAAGCAGATACATCAAATTGGATGTGCAAATTAAATTGCAAGATTTAAGTTCCTAAGTAAGTTTTGACCTAATTTTTCTAAACGTCAGTCACTTTCTATTCCCATCTGCCTCACCAGGACAGTTTTTGGTTTTCTAAAAACATAAGTGGGAATGTAGCTTTAAACACATCATTCTGAAAGAGGCGAGATAAACAGTTAAGTCCTGGAATTAACAATTCCAATTATTGCGATATTGCATATTACATTATATAATTGTAAATAATTTCAATTAATTTGCAATATTTGGAATGCCCTTTTATTAAATATTATAAATAAGTCTGGCATAGTGACATTAACAAAAAGGATTTAATTCTGAAACAAAGCTTATTTCCACCAATAAACTATGTTAAAATCAAACTTCTTAAGTTGACTCCTGTAGGTTTGTACAAATTACGGGTTCTGAGAGAGCTGTCAGAATGGGAGGATGCCCGACAGCAGCTGCCCGTTAAGTTTTCACTCTGCCGAATGTCTGGGCTGAGATACTTTACTTTTCCTGAAATACTGTTGTCTAAGCAGCAGAAGCCACATTCTACCGCTCCAGATTTTAATTAGAGCATTTGTTTAATGCAGAACGCTATTCTTTCTTAACTGTAAATCCACACAGATTTTGTAAAATTCTGTTGTCCATGGGTCAGAGCTTACAGTAAGGTAGCTGTTGGTCTCAAAAGGAGTTAATACTTTAGACATCGGGGGCTCAGTAAAACAAGTGCATTAATATTTTCATCAATTCCAGCTAACTAACAGTATTTCACTGGTCAGATCTAATTTGTTTGATGAGACATCACTGAAAGATGTTATCTATAGTGTAAGCTTAGAAATTGATTGTAACACATAATTCAAGGGCACTGTTTCATGCCTAGGGCAAGAAATACTATTTTTCTCTTCATTTCATTTTCTCTTTTATAATAGCTTACCTTTTCCAAACTATATCCACCAGATTTGTTTGTAGATTTGCAGAGAAACAAAAGCCACAATAACAAAACACCCTAAATTATGTATTTTTCACTGGGACCACACTGTAAATTCGCATTTGTTTATTTTTGCTAAGGGGTGTCGGAAGGCAGGCATTTCTCAGGCAAATCAGGTCTCAGTTTACATTTGTATTCCAATCTGCTGTGGTTAATTTGGTTATCTCACTCTTAAATCGTTAAAACTCTGATGTCCAAGTCTTGTCTTTTAATAATATTGTGAAATTCACATGTTAAACAGGTTCCACTGATACTTTATATATACACACATATGCACACACAAACGCAGCAGTCACCCCTTTAGCCAATATCCATTTAGTATGTATCTTAAAGCTGAATCTTCAGAGCTCTGAAATTCTTACGTTAACTGGCTTAAAAATGTCCCTTTCCTACCAGTTCCGTCTTGGGTAAGCCTGGAGACATCCTTCTGCTTTGAGAGCGCTGTAGGTTTTATTAAGCATGTCCCAAGTTGATGTGTATTTCAGCTGCTTTGTTGGCTTCATGGTGGTTGTTCCCCCCTGTAATAAGTGAGAATATACTGAGAGTCAGCTGAATACTTAAGGTACGCGTGAAATTTACTGCTGTGTGCGTTGCCTTTCCCCTTATCACTGTAACTCCCCCAGGACTACAGACAGAAATACATTGCCTTCCTTACAGCTGTCATTCTGACAGCCTAGGAAATGCTGACATTCCAAGTATTAAAACAAACCCTCAGTAGTTTTCCGTAGTGCCTGTGAAAATTTCAGACAATTCGAGCATCACTGACCTTGTGTAATTTATTAAGATTTCTTTTTTCTTTTTTTAAGAGGGATTGACTATTTACTTCTTCCAGAATTGCTGTTAACTTGGATTTCTATGCTTTCAGTAGGTTGTAAGTAATGTTAAAAAACTCTCCTGTACTACGCCCTTTGTCTGATACTGGGCACAGGAATCATTTGGGTTGCATTGGACATAATCTTTTCTGAATTTCTAAGATTCAGGTAATTAGCGAAGTCAAAATTTATAAGGGCAGAGCACTGACCAGAACAGCCAGTCTTCTGAGAAAGTCAGGTGTATATCCATGATGGTAACCCGTCTATCTTATTGCTTACAAGAGGGATTTATGTCTCCCTATCTTCTCGCTTTGATTTGCTAGGAGCAAGTTTCCCTTTACATCGCCAACATTGATGCTATTTGTCCTCCTGCTTTGGTTTCACAATATACTTGAGGCTTTTATGTGTGCAAACTTATTGTTATAATCATTGTGCTAGTGCTTGGTCTCTCACCTTGCCAAACTCTTAAATGCAACTTAATGTCTAAGAAACCATTAATGAATGAAGAAGTAGTAATGAATTTAGTACAAAGAACTCTTTTCTTGGTCAGATACCGGTCTGACTTGTCAAAACCTTGTGGTCAATACTTTGGAAAGCCGAGTTCCACCCATCTGTAGTTACACCAGGATCACTCCCAGAGTAAGAGCTTGGATTTCGTCAAGCGTTACCTCTAAGTATCGCTTCTGTGTGACATGAGGCAGGGCTCTCTTTTTGGCTTGATGTCTGTGATCTCTTCTCCGTGTTCCTCCAGCTCACCATAGTTTAACATTTTTGGACATTATTTTACTTTTTTTTTTTTTTATTTGAAATTGCAGCAGTAGAGCAGGTTATTGGACATTAGGATGCATTCAGTGGTCTATTCACGCGGTGGCTTGTGGAATGGCTGTTCTGCAGATCTGTCTATACTGCCCATGTATAATCTGATTGCCTGTGACTGGAAGGGACTGGAATCATTGAAGAAATGAATGCTTCCAGTGCTTTGATTGCGCTTTTTAATTCAATCACTGTGTAGATCCAGTATTGTTTTTCAGTGTTCATTTCTCATTCAGGCAAAATTATCTGACTATTCATGTGAGGTTATGCACTGAATATATTTGATGCCCCTTATTCTGCTCAGGATTCGACACTTCCCTTTGACTGAAATTACCATTATAGGTGCTGTTGTCATAGTTCAAATTAATTTCCTGTTTAACAGGGATTCTAACAAGCTGCAGTGACAAGAATAAGTGCAGCTGGAGTCAGCTCAGCTGAAAAATGAAAAGTAAATTGGTGGAGTTTTGAGTTCTCGGTGTTACGATCAACTTTCTTATAGGGGAGGCTCTATGATTCTCTTTATTTTTATAATTTACCTTTTATGTGATAGCACAGATGTATTTCCTTGAACGACATCTGCATGGATTGCACTCTGTCTTCTGCTGCTCAGTTGTACCTGTACCTATTTCTATGCTGAGCATCTGCGTCCTTGAAGAAAATGGCTTAATTTATAGCAGAGTTTAACCTGTTTATACGTCAGATATTTTGGTGGAAGAAGTAGTTGGCCTGCCTTAATGTAAAAAAAAAACAAAACAAACAAAAAAACCTGGTGACAAACAGGCTGCTCGGATCTGCTCCTAAATTTTAGGAATTACATAGCAACTGAAGTGCCGTGTGCCCCATATAAGAATAAGCAGCACTGTAAGAACTGAAGGACTTTTTGACCAGACATACGTAACCACCATTCTGAGCCCTTTGTCTAACAAGAATAATCTCAAGAACATTATTTTCTTTCTTAGGTGAACACCCACACCTATATTGATCAGAGGAGGAAAGATATTTCTCTTCATTATCACATCAGAATTCAGAATCCATAATCAGTATTATTCTTCAGAAAGGTTTTACTATATGCCTGTTGGTACGTAAAGGAACTGGATTTGTAGAAGTCTCCAGAAGCTTTCTGCCTCGGTTCAGGCCCTTGCATTTTAGTCATATGTTTTTGTTGTGCTTCAGGTTGAGTAAGGATAATGCTTAATTTCTCTTCATGAAGGAACATTCTGAGGATTTGTTCTTAAAAATTGATGCTTTTGGAAATTAATCCTGAAAGCAAATTACTTTAAAGAGAGTATTAAATTTAGGCATTTAGAGAGGGGGGGAAAAAAAAACCAAAAACCAAACAAACCCCCCGACATTAGCATATAATAAAGCAAATAATAGTAGCATATTTCTGCTTGTCAGGTATTACATTTTTGGTATAAATTTACTATTACCTAAGCCTTTTACAAAAGAGCACTCCATAAATTCTGGCAGTCATTTTGAGTCTGAATTAAATGTTCCAAGTTGGTATTGTTCCTTCCTTGTATTGTATACCAAGTAGCTGCAACAAAATATGCTTTTCCTATTCCAGAGTACCGTCACAACATATTAGCTTCCATCATTTAAGAAAAAGATTTAAAATACTGTTCTAAAAAGGGATGAAGATCCCTGGATAATCCTAGGACTCTGTGTGTGTTTTTTCTGTCCCTGTGATCAGAGCTAGCTGAGGTCATCAGACGTCTGGATCAGGTCCTACAGCAATAGATCATATCTTGTGTTTTAATTTTTGCCTGAGTTAATCTCAGAACGCTTTGTCTTCCCAGAATATCTCTCCTTTGAGATCAGCGTGTTTCGCTGCTGCTCTGTGGACTGGTTTTCTCTCTGCTTTCTCTGTAACCAGGGGAGCCAGTGCACGTGGCTGGGGATGAGAGAGCGAGCGTGCGAGCGCGGGCTGCTGCGGGACAGAACCCGCCGCATCACCTAGGCATCTTTCAGCCTGTGTCAGACCATTTCCCAAAAGGCAGTTTATTACTTTTGCCACCACCCTCACACAAACAATAAATAACACAAAATTAGTGGGACGCAACAGCTGAAAAGCAAACCATATTGAGCACCTGCAAAGGCGGACGGTCGTGCTTTGGCATACATTGAGGAAAAGAACATTCCAGAGTACAGCTAGCAGGACTAGGCTTAATGAACAAATCGACTTGACAAATTTCATCTCCTTTTCTGCTCATCTGCAAGCTTTCATCATTATGAATTTCCTATTCTGAATTACCTGCTAAGTATTTCCTGCAGACAAATGTCAGCTTGTGAATTGCTCAGATGCTCGGGTTTTCTCATTACTAGCGCTGTCTGATTGCCCACTTAGTTAAATGCTCCAAGTTTCTTCTTACCCCGCAGGAAAAATACAGCTGCAAACAGGTAAAGACCCCATACCAGAATTAAGTTTGTATCCAGAGTTTGTACTTCTGTTTGCATAGAGAAATAAAAGTCCATGCCTGAAATGCTTGCGTTCAGGTTTACCGCGGAGTAAAGGAATTCAGGAGGTGATGGCACAGTGATTCCCTCATCAGGTTGATCCTGACTTGATGTGACACTTACACTCATGCTCATATAATGTTGCAGAAGATATGCAGACATTTCATTCACGTTACTGAATTTCTCCCCAGGCATATGAGTAGTATTAGGGTGCTGGTCCTGGCACGATAGCGTATTAGCCCTTTTAGTTCTGTTTCAGTCCTGGTATTTACAGGGAAAATTTACAGGCATTCAGTTTCTATTCACCTCCTCTTATGAAGGTCATTTGTTAAAAGTAAAAAAAGAATGGACACATGTGCAGACAGTTGTCCTGCTGAGTCCTGATAAGGTGGCTGCAATGCCAGAAAAGTAGTCTCTGACGATGCTCCATTGTTTGTGTTGCTGTTAAAAGAAATAATAGGTCAAGAGTGGATATCTAATTATATTTCTGGTTTCCAGCTTTCTATCAACCCTTTCATTATAGTTTATGACAGGTTCAGGAAGATGTATTTCCTTTTTATTTTAGCTCAAAAATAATCTTCCCATGCTGTTTCTGAATAGTCATTGTAAAAAAGTTTGTGGTTTTGGAAAGATAACTGTCCTGCGTTCGGTATCAATGCATGCTGAGAGTCTGGAGTTGTGTCATCCACAAAGGTGGATCACATCCCGTTTTGTTTTTCTGTAGTACAAGGAAGGTGTGACCCGACGATGGCATGCTGAGCTGGAGTGGCATACATGGCGTTAAGGTATTGACTGGGAAAGCAGCAGACTTTTGTTCTTTCCATATCCTATACCCCTCTCGTTATCTCTGCACCCTCCTGCTGTTTTCCTACAAACGCTACTATCATTCACAAAGCAAATTAAGTTTTCAAGTAGATTTTCAACTTTCTTGGTATTGGGGTTAAGCAGTATGGAAGGGGGAGTAATGAAAACCCTAGACGCCGGTGCCTGTTTACTTATTGCAGAAACAAAAGAAATGAACTCAAGATTGCTCTGATGTGGTCTTACCCATAGCTCAAAAGGTTGCGAAGATTCCCCCTTGATTGCTGCGCAGTGCTTTGGTGATGGAAGTTCTTTGGTGCTGGAGTTTCATCTCATTAGTTACACAGCATCTTTTGCTGTAGTCTGTCAGGATGACTTGAAAGGATATTGATTAAGGGCTTAACTCGCTTTTTATCACGGCTAATTATATTTTTTTGGCCAGGTGCTAGATTTCAAAACTTTGGGTTTGGAGCAGCATCTAACAAATGGAGGGATGATTAGAACTTCAGTGAACTGTTCACTGCAAGTTCTGACTATCAGCTATCAAAATTGGTATTCATAAAGAGTTTGAAAAGGAAAATATTTCAGTTTTCTGAGTTACCCGTTAAGAATTCAGACCTTATTTTTGTAGTGAATACACGCTGCTTTTCATCTTCCCTTACTCACACTGTTGCTTGTCAAGACTGGGGGGGAGGGTGGGGGGGGGGGGGGTCTGAACAGTAAATCACAAAAATTTTGCTGCAGAATTGTCCCTGAGAGAGCCATTGCATTTCTGGGAGAGACATTAAGAGCACACCTTTGAAAATGACATGAAGAATTAAGCAGGGTCAAAGGCCCTGATGTACTAATTAAATATAATTACATTTAGACAAGTATCAGCACAATGACTTTTGCTTTTTGCTTTTTTTAATATCATTAACATGCTTACAGAGTGTTCATGGCAGTAAGGTGCTGAAATTTTCTTGTTATTGCATGCTCATTTTTTCTTTCTGAAGCTAAACAGGTATTTATAATTGCATTTTGTCATCTCAAATTATATAATATCTTAGTTAATCTGGGAAGCGTGCTAAAGCCAGGCTTTTTAGGAAGAGGCAACAACACTAATTAACTTTCTAAGGAATGAGATCGATATTGCTGCTTTCCAGTTGCTCAATTCAGTTTCTCTGTTCTGTTTTCTGAAAACAGAATTGATGTAGGATATGGTCAGAGGTTTAATGTGACGGTTTTCATAGTCGCTCAAGTGAGTAAGCATCTCTCCCAATTGCTTCCACAAACATAGTCTTGTACACTGCCACTGTTACCGGTTTGTTGCATCCAAATTACAGAGGCCGTTGCGTGAATTCTCCATCATCTTGCAGCCAAAATCCTGTTGCAGGCAAAAGAAAATGCAGTTTCTATGCAAAACCAAGAACTTCTGTTAGTCTAATTGAAGTCTCAGTGGTCTAAAGAATTATCATTAGTCCAGTTACAATGATACTTACACTTATAATTCAAATTATATAGAGTTAAATTTAATATATTCAAACTTTCTATTATCTGGCCCTTTCTCAGGTGTTCTGTTACTTTTCCAATCTGTCACTGCTCAATGGCTTCATTCTGGAGGGAGGTGAGAATACCTCGATCACGAGCATTGGAGTCCTTTGCCAGAAATGTGATGCTGATGGTGATGGCTGCTTCTTCCTTGTCCTTCAGGCCAGGCAGGGTCATCTTTACGTGCTTGCTAAATGTCCTACACCTTGCTCCTGCTTCATAGGACTGCTTAGATCCAAATTTACAATATCCACTGTCTTTTACATGTGTTGGATACTTGTTCTTTGTTCTCTTCGTTTACACTAGGACTAGTTTTACCCAGGTCCCAGGGGTGTGCTCACCATGAGGTGAGGTTTTACAGCTCTTGGGCCTCTGGTGTCACCCTGTGCCTGTAGTTTTAAGGCCCCTACTGTCATCCCGTGCCGGGACTCCTCTGTGCTGCGTTTTATCTGCGGTCACAGGTAGTTCATTTTACCTTCGATAGCCGCATGTAATCCTTAGTTCCATATACTTATGCGTGTGTATATAAAACAGTAGCTACTTCCCTGTACCAGAAGCAGGGAAACAATTGCGCCTTTCTGAGAACTGCTGTTAGAAGCAAAGCAAGCAGAGAAGCAAAGCAAAGCGCACCTCAGCCCCGGCAAAGCCTGGGAGCACCTGAGGTCTGTGTGCAGCTTAGCACGAAGCTCTGGCCTCTGTTTACGGGGCTGCTAGGCTAGTTAGTCGGTTACGGTTTTATTCTCCGCTAGCATATCGCTGACCAAAGCTTTCTCTTTCACCGCAGTAAGCTGAAACCCTTCGCTGCCCATTCCGTGTTGCATTTTTGCAAACCCCAGCCTGTGGCCCCAGCAGCCCTCCTGCCCCCGTCTGCCACCCTCTGCCCGCGCCTGCTTTCCTTACCTGCCGATCGCTCCCGAGAGGTACCACACAGCGAGATACCTGAGTGCTGGAAAACGATAGTTGATCCCTCTTAATCATGAATAATGGGGATGAAACGTGTGTGTGTGTACTTTCCCCTGCCTTCTTGAACGTTGAGTTTTGGGCAGAGGCAACAGGGCTGTGTCTGGCGCAGATGTTGAGCACTGAGCACACAAAGAGAAAAGTCTGGACTCCGAGTAATTTACGATAAACATTTGGAAGTAATTCCAAGTATTAACTGTAACAATGCTCGCTCCTCGTGTGATTTGTAGCACCCATTTTTTCCTCCTCTTCCTTGATTGCTAATCAAATGGCATATAGTAATGCCTTCCTGATGAATCTCACTCCGTCTATGGGCAGTCTCTCGTATGCACTTCACTACCAAAACATGTCATTTGATCCCTGTATGCCTATATAATATAATTAATCTTTTCAGAAGCCTAAAAGAGTCTCCCTCTGTGTCAAAAGGCTAAATATCCCAGAAGGCTGTTAAGTGGACTTCTCCCTCAAACCTTAAGAAATAAATGGAACACTGATTTGATTCAGATTCAGGCACCATTTAAATGACCACAGTATCCCATTTCACAAACTGTGTGCTGTCTAAGGCTCCTCTGGGTTGACTTTCATGTTTGGGAATGTTACTGTGGATTTTTCTGATTTTGCTTGTTTGTTTTTACTGAAAAAAACCCCAAAAAACTGAAGAGGAAGAGAGAAGGGAGAAGAAAATAATTCTTGCTATACCCCTGAAACGTTTATCTTTTTTCATCTGTTGTAGACTTTCATGTATTTTTCCAAGCTTTCAAGGATTTTGTATGATAGATTAGACTAGGTCAGTGATTCTGAAAAATTAAGATTTGAGGGAATAATGAGAATGTGAAGAGGATAGGGGAAGAAAGCAGGCTGTTGTTGTATTGCCATGCCTGTACGCTGATAATGCCTGTGATTGCAGTAATGGACCCAAATGAATAATAAGCCTTTTTTTGAGCAAGTTTAAACTGTTAGCCTGTCACTAAAATTTTCCTCTGTCTGTCGTACTGAGTTAGCTGTAGCGCTTGGGAATCACGAGGTGCTGTTTTTATGCTCTTACTGTGCAAGTAGAGATGCCACACCAGCTGGCTTTTCCCCGTCTGCAGCTCCTGTGTTTTGCCAAAGGTCAGTATGTGAAGATTTCTGCTTAACTTTGGAGTCCAAGGTTCAATGCTGTGCTAAGGTAAATTATCCACTGTCTGAAATTAGTTGTCTTTGGTTCACAATGATCTGATTTGAGTCATGGTGTATATAACAAATAATGAATGCAAAAGAGAGGTTGCAGTTCAGTCACAAATTAATATTTGCAGAATTACTGATGACCTCTCATTAGCACTTACAAATGGCAGACCAGCTCTTGAAGTATTTAGGAGATTGCTTAATGAAGATTCATTTATTGAGATGTATGGCTGGCCAATATATTGGTCATTACATTGATCTTCAGATTGGATCAGAGTGCGAGCAGCCTTTGGGTAACTGGGGAACGAAAAGGAGAAACAGCTAACTACTTGGAGTGAATTTGTAGTCGTTGGGTTTGGGATTTGTCTGCTCTTTGTACAAAGAGGTAGCTCATTTTTTTCTTTTAGTCTTCTTTAAAAGCTTTTATTTCTTCTTTAAAGAAAAAGTATTTTCTTATACGATATTTTTAAAAGCAGGATTTTATATAATAGTGCCATATGCTGTTCCGCAATTCAGTATTACGTTTTCATTGCCTATTGTGAGGCCTACCATAATTCCATCCCCACAGGCACATAGTCTGCTTCGAGCTTCGTAGTTTTGACAGACAAAGTATATAGGTATGTCAAAAGTATAAACACAGTAGAGAAACAGAATGTCTGACATATTTTATTCATTGACTTGGACCATTGTGCCACCTAATCAGGGAAGATAAATGTCTCTCTGAACTTAAGCAATTTATAGGTATAAATTAAGGTTGTGTTGTGCCCTACCTCCATTTCTATTTTCTCATTTGTTTTCTTACCAAAAAAAAATCATCTAACTGGTAAGAGATAAATATTTACAATGTTTAGGAATGACATAGTTTTTCTTTCTGCTACAGTCATTCTTGGTGTGCAGTCACCTTCTTTCACACCCTTTCTCCTCCTGGAAGAGACAGAGGAATACACTTAGTTTTGATGGAGCAACTTAAAAATATCTCCAGGTGTAAGCCAGGTCTTGTAAACACAGGAACCTAGGGTCTCCTGCGTGACCCACAAGCGGGTCAGTACCTTCCTGATGATGGTGGAGCTCCAGCCTCGTGGCTTCTGTTCCACGGTAGCACTGCTTCTGCATCGTAGCATTTCTATTGCACGCAGAAGAATCAATCTTCCTTGCAAAATACCCAAGGGTGAGGGAGTGTGCTTGTGTGGCACGTAGCGCTCTATATGCCAGATTATAGCCACGATTCCAGCATTGAAAGAGTTTGTGTGATCTGTCTGTCGGGGATTTACTGGGTTTATATATGACTAAAATACTCCTGGCAGCGTAGTGACTAAAAGCAGCGGGTCTGTGTTCAGCTGTCAATAGCTGGAATCCCACTTCAGAGGGATGGGCATGAGTATTGACCTCAAGCTTTGGATTTATTCTGATGGCAGAATAATACTATACAGGTACGGTAATGTGGATTAAATGCGGGGAAAGAGTGGGTTTGAGTTTTTGTTGTTTTGGGGGTTTTTTTGAATCATTTAAATGGAATAATGTAAAGCCAAGGTAAAGTATGTTCTGAATTTCAGATTTTCAGGATTTTTTCTGTTCCCAAGTTTTGCTTCAGTTTCATGCAAAAGCTCCAAGTATTGTTGTTCAGTGGCTTCGGACATATCTTCTATTGGGTCGTAAAATTGGATTTTACCTGAATGTCCATTCTGGTGAACTTAGAAAGAAACAAACAAACCCACAAAAAAACCAAAGAAACAACCAACCACCCTAAAACCCCCACATGTCCAATATTTTATTTTCATGGATGGGAATAAGCCATTGATTGTTTTACTCAAGTTTTAAGCTAGCTGGGACAACGCAAATCATTACACTTAAAATATAAGTTGCAGTAATTGAACCTTCTGCCTTTGGTAGGGGTGTCTCAGTGGGAACCTTTGTCAGACATTAACATCAGCTGAGGAGACATTGACTGTTTCAACTTTCCATTTCTGAAGTTAATTGTCTGGTCCTCTCTCACCTCTGTAAATCAATCAGGTTTTCAGCTTTTTCTGCAAACACGCACACTCACAGCACTGGTGGAAGTTAAGGCAGCATGTTGTGGAGTCCATGCTGGATTCCCAAGCTGCAAAACAGACTCATTGGAGAGGAAATCTACCTTATGCTTTCTTGTCAAGCAACAAGTGTCACGAGTATTTTAGTTGGAGCCTTCCAACTCAGTGGCATCCCTTTGTCTGAAGAGAGCCGAAGCAGGGAGATGAATGCAGGTTGTCCCTGTCTGGTTGGTGCAGCGCACTGACCACAGGAGAAGAGCAGTCTGAAGGTGATGATCAGCCGTCATTGACAGTGGAATTTGACCTTTTTATTTTATTATTTTTAATGAGCCAAGCATTTTGAAATTTGAAGTGAAATAACTCTCACAAATGACCTTTCACCTGGTAAGAGATCCCTTTAAAAAAAAAAAAAAAACAACTAGCAAATTGTAAACAAATTTAAAGGGAGTTTAATTTTTCTGTTTGCTCTCTTGGGGGGGGCTATTTTTGTTTTTAAAGGGTTTGGAATGGGTGAAGAACTGGTTAATCCACATGCTGCTGGTGGCGAGACAAAAAAGAACACGGCGTAAACGAAAAAATACCAGTGTGAGAGCTAATGTGGTTTTCAAGAGCCTATTGAGTAAATCAAACCCAGCAGCGTGACTCCGCAGTGGCTTCATACATGCACTGGGGGGTGAATTAGTTCTTCGCCGCCATCCTGTTATCTGGGAGGCAGCAAGGACTCTTGGCTGGCCTGTTCCTAAGGAAGGGGAAGTACAAGGTTTTAGTAGAAGGTTTTCCACAGGCTGGTGTTTAAAAAGCAGCAGAATGTTTGCGCACCGAAGTGATAATTCAACCTGAACTTGTAGGGAAATTTGCCATTACCACTTTCAGTGTTGCTATGCTGGAATACTCCAGTTGCTTCTTTGAGAGTATTTGCAGCTGGAGCCGTAGCAACGTGCTTCTAAGAGATGTAAGCTCAAACAAAATCAAACCGTTACAGATGGATGTGTTGGTTTGTGATGTAATGCCTTTCGGCTGATTTTGATTTGCATCGATTTGCCTGTGTTCTTGTTTGATTACCTCTAGGCTGGTATTAGAAATGTGGGCTTTTCTGTTTGATCCGCCATTAGGCTTTTACCTGGATGTCCCATTGATATGTGCCGCTCGCGACTCCTCTGGCCTCCTGCAGAGCGTGGCTCCCTTCCTGCCTGGCTTTGGAATTCAAAAAATTAAATGAAAAAACTTTGGAGTGGGCCTGGAGCTGAACAGAGCTCTGATGTTCTGTTTGAGTTTATAAAATTAATAACAATAAACCATTTCAGCATTCATTTAATATGATGAAGCTTCGTGAATCTTCCGTGCTAGCATTCCTGAAGAAGCTCTCTAATGCTGCCTTACAGCTGGGCTTTGGTTTAAGAGATTTTTTGGAAAAATATCATGATCATTTTCTGTAGACTTATTTTTTACTGATATTTTGATACAAGTTGCGTCGATGTTGAATTGCAAAATGTAAGAAAATCACTGAATACTTCTTTCTCTACTGATGTTTCCCTTTTAAAGGGGAACTTAAAATTTTGAATAATGTCCACTTTTCCTCTGATGATGTCTGGTTTTGCCAGTGATAGGTTGTTGGGACTCAAGATTTAGCCATCTTTTATCTTTGATCTGGTGACTATTACAATGTCTTAGATTATGAATCCGGATTTTATCAGGGTTTTTATCATTCACTTCTCCCAGCAGTTATTTGGAGGGAGGTGGGGCTGGGGGAGAAGTACTTTGGGGAGCTTTGGATCAAGCCCGCTATATGTAGGTAATGCATCTGTCAGGGTGGTACCAACTTGAAGCATTTTAAAAGCCTGAGCAGACTGTAAGATTGACTTAAATGTTAAAAGGAACACCCATGCTTCTAATTTAAATTCTGCATGATATTGTTGGTAGGTTGTCGGACGTGACAGATTTCAGGCTCCGTGCTCAGAGCTCCTCCCAAAGCTCAGCCTATTCTCGCGGAACGAGTGGCGAACACTGGCAGGAGCGCTGCTGTCAGTGCAACTTCCCAACAAGAAAAAGATGTATTTAAAAGTGATAGCAGATAATTGTAATGACTCAGTCTTAAGCCTTATGAACCTGTAGAGCTTTTAAGCAGAAACTTTGCTTGTCAAGGCAGTCCTTAGCCGTGGGTTTCTCAGCTCTAATTTGAAGATTTCCGTTAATGAACTGGTCTGTTACTCACAGATGGGATATCTGGCAGAATGCATCTTCTGCGGTCACCAGTTTTTCAGTCTTCTTAGAGCAGATAAGATCATTATTGTTCTCTCACTTGCTCACAGAGGTTTAGTGTTAGATGATGTTGCTAATGGCATTTTTTAATCCATATGGCTCCATTGAAACAGGCTGCATTAGCGCTCACTTCAGTGAATACCCACTAGTATTGGCCAAAATAGCCAGAAAACACTTTTTATTGAGTCACTTTTGTTTGGGTTAGTGGTGTGTTTTCTGGCTTTGATACAGTTTTAATTGATGCTGTATGCATGTGTATTCATATGCATTATTCTTATAAAGCGCATATGCATAGTTTCCTATTTTGGGCAGTCTCGGATAGTTTATTGGAATGTAAATACCTTTTTTTGGTATATTTTGAGAGACGGAAGCTTTTTCTCTTGTGAGACAGGGTAGATGGAGAACATAAAATGTAATTACAACTTGCGTGTAGTGTCCCTTCTGTCCAGGGCTCCTGATTTCATTTTTGGATTCTGCTGTTGATTTAGCCTAACCTTCAGTCATGAGAATTAGGAGAGCATAGCCATTCGTGCTTTGGTTTGTTGATTTGCAAACTGTTTTAATGACTGTCTTTTCTATTCTGTTATTCTGAAACTAAATTCATCTTTCGAAAGCCCATTGGAGTAAAGAATGATATACATGTACAAAGTACTATTACACTATAGGCTGTTTTTCAAATTTCTAACGTACATTGTCAGTCTGTGGCCATTATTGTACATTTGTATTGCTGGGAGAAGGAGATTTACTGAAATGCAAAACCCACGGGATGCAAAAATGCCTAATGTCTACCTTGGAAGTGTGAGAGTACGTCACTGACAAGGAACTTTGCAGAGTTATGCTGATAGGGGGATGCACTGGCGGAGTGACAGGCAAATTATTGATTGGAGCTGGAGAGTCATCTTCTTATAGTTGTTTGTCTTCTCTCTCTTCCGTGAGTCCCTGGGGAGTCAGCTGGGAATTAGTCTGTACCAAGAGTGGATTTACAGTCATTAACTGTGGGGGAAAAAAACGGGGTATATGTTTTGAGGCAGGGATGCAAACAACTACAGAAAGTGAATTTGCTGGCTGAGGTTATGGCGAGCAGCACAGGGGCGTATAATGCAAGAGCAAATCATTTCCTCCCAACTAGGGAAATGACTTCCATGGCTACCTGATCTCTTTCATCAGAGGCTCTTGGCATTAGTCATTATTTGTTATGAAATAAATGAACGTATCATGGTCCCGAGTCTCCCAGGCAGTTCTAGAGATGCAGGCGAAAGGGACACGGGGTTGCTCTGCATCCCTTTCGTTTCACTGCCCACGATGGCATTTAGCATCTTGTCACCTTGCTACACTGACTGAAATCTGCGCTGATTTTGATTGTGTTCAATTGGGATATGACAGTACATTTTTCTAGTAAATATATCCCTGTCTGTGCTTCAGCCACCTACAGCAACACAGCCCAAGTCTTTTGAACTTTGGGGAAGAGTCAGCCGGTGTGCTTCAGGCTGCTCCTTCGCTTCTGGTTTCCCAGTAAACTACTTTGAAACCAAAGCAGCGCACCAGCCTTCTTTCAAACAATGAGCCTGCCTCAACAGTTTAATATTATTCCACTGAATCGCAGACAAGCATTGGTTTTTCGGAGAGGGGGTGGTTGTCTTTTGTAANTTTTTTTTTTTTTTTTGCTTTCAAGACACTGGAAAGAGATCAAAGTCACTTTAGATTGTGTTCTGCACAAAGGTCTGAATCCAGTGTACTGGAAGTGAAGCTTCGTCTTCTTGTGGCTTTCATTTCCTCCTTGCAAATACCATGTTTATGTGTTCTCTTTGTTATGTATCTTGAAATGCTTAAATGTCTTCTACATTACAGATACCGTTTCTACCGTTGAACCAACTACAACCAGTTCTGCAGCCATTCCTCCCCTTCCCCACAGCCCCCCTCCTGCGTTCACCCAGCTTCTGCATAAAGGGATTTTTAAACAGTGTGGGCAATTATCTGTAAGAGTAGCTACAGATATTTTTGATTCCTCAACACCCTGTAAAACTGCCAGAAAACTGCGGAATTCACTCCATTAAAGGTGGCTGCTAAAGTTCATGATGTGCCTTGATTTCTGGCTACTAATGAAAATACATTTCAAAGTCTGTTGAAATGGAAGCTGCTTAACAACAAGCATTTACCTTCCTCTCATTCTTCAGTAAGAACCAGTATGATATTAAATAAAGTAGAAATTTTTAAAATGATGATTAGTCCCTGGTGTAAAGAAGCGTCCACAAAGTGTTTAATTAGGCAACAACAAAAAGCACGAAATGAGCAAAGCTGATTCTGTAGATATCTGATGATCATACTGAGATATAATTGAAGTAGAGAAGCCTGTTGCTTCTAATAGTTTAAGTGCCTTGCACACCCACTGCATGCACTGAGTACAATAAAATGTTCTATCACACATTCTCTTCATCATACCCAATATATGATCCATACTCCTGCAATAATAGCAGGGATAATTAATTCTGGCTTAAGTGTTTAGAAAATTATTAAGTGCTGCAATTACAGGCTTTCCAAATGGCAGTATTTAGAAGCAAGAAGCTATTCTCTCTGCTCCCCCCTCCCATATCTGAGTGCACTGAAAAACTTCAATTCAGCGACATAAGGAAAAAGCCCCTGCAGGAGTGCGTCTTAATGTAGTATTAATTGGGTAAAGGAAGAACATAGCTCAGGAACACAGAGGGTGCATTTGGAACAGGGCAAATAATCTGAAATTCAAGTTTGATGAATTCCCTTCGTCTCTGTGCTGTGGTTGCTGCAGCACTTTTGTTTATATTGATCTGAACGGCATGGAAATTTTCTTTCATCTGTCATTTACATTCATTTTACCTCTTGCAATTGACTCTGCCAGCTTACATGCTTGTTTTCTGGTGAATCTATTAATAAGATTTCTAGGACATCAAAAGAATTTCTTTTGTGCAAAGGTAGAATATAATACACCTCAGGTGTAGGAGGGTTCCTAGCTTCTATTTTACCTCCTAAAAGTTATTAATGAGTTCTGTGAAGTAAAAAAAAAAAAAAAAGGGAAGGATAATGCTAATTGCATGCTATGGATTTTCCTCCCTTGCTTACTCATTTAGTTGGTGACTTGCAGAATAGAATATTTACACCGCAGCTTTCTTCTGATTGCAATATGCCTCCTGAATTGACAAAAATAGGACCAAAGGTCAAATTAATTAAAAACAGTAGGAGAAAGAACATAATTAATGCTGCGAGTTTGTATTTACACTTTTTGCCTGGAAAGTGTGTGAAGTGTGTTTTGTTTTGTGCAAAGCACAGACGCACAGGCGCTGTATGCCAGTGAAAATAAGAAAACACTAAGAAATCTCTTAAAAGAGTAGAATGAAATGGAATTCTTCAGTCGGGAAAATTTATGCATAATGATGGTTTCAGGGTGAGCAACCCGGGCCGTTACCATGGGCATTCGGTAGTGTAATTGATAGAGGAATGCGAGTCCCTGTGCACGTACGTGTAGCTGTGTGGGGAAGATGCCCATGCCCGTGGTGTCTCCTGGTGCCCACATGGTTTTTGCTGACATCAGTGCTGTTATCCTTCCACACACGCATTTCTCCTGCTGGTTTATTTCGAAGGCTGTCGGGTACCGGCAGCAATCCGCTTCTCCCGAGCAGTGGGAATACAGCGCAGACCCACCGCCTTGTGTTTGTTCTTGCGTGACTGCGCATTACAAGGGATTTCGGCACCACGGCGCTCTCCTGGATCAGCTAGAGCAAGCGGCTGCCTTTCCTGATCGTCTCCTCGGTGTCACAGTTGCCAAAGCAGTGCAGGTTTATAGGTTGCCAGTTCGGCGTGGCTTGTATGGAGAACAACATTCACCTCTGATTTAACTGAGCCTTACGTGAAATTTGAATAAACCTGAAGTCAAGATGGTGGCAGCGTTGATCTCCTGCGTGGCAGGCGAGGTGACAGAAGCAGGCGCTGAATGCCCTGAGGGCATTCGCTCTGCCTTGGCCCTTCCTTCCCCAGCCCCTTTTTATTTCTCAGCTCTTTGGGGCACTTTTACTTGGGCATCTTCCCAAAGGTTCTCGCGGGGGTTCGGAGGCGGATTATGCTGTTTGTAAGTACGCAGTGATGCTATTTTGGGGTTGACGCGGTAAATGGCTGGGGCCGAAGCAGGGTACGCTCAGCACTGCTGACGGAGGGCTGGGTGGTCTGTGCGGGCTCCGCAGCCGGCAGTCCTGGGAGGACGAGCTGGCCCTCGTGGCTTACTGCGACTGCCCCGTCCTCGTTTTTACTGATTTCTCTACTATTTCCCCTTGACGCTTTATGTTTTTTGCATTAGCACCTTTCTCTTGCCTCCTTGGGTTACTAAATAAACAACTGCACTTCACTCTCGGTTTCTCCTTACCCGTCATGGCTTGAGCTCAGCTGTTTCCTCACTCACCTCAGTAACTGTTTGTCGGGAACGCAACCCGAGGTCGCGGGTCCGTGCTTTATAAAGCCAGGTCCCTGGTGACAGCTGCCCGAGCCTCGCAAAGCTGGACCTTGGCTCACAGCTGCTCTCTCATTGTGATTCCCGAGCACGGCTCCCGTGGCTGCCGGCCGGGAGCGGGGCGGCTGCAGGGCTCTGCCGGCGGGCAGGTCGCCTGCTCCCGGCGGCACAGGGCAGCTCGCAGCTCCCTTCGGGAGAGAGAGACCTGCCTCACCCTCCGGCTGGAGTCCCTCCGTTCTCCTTGCCCTGAACTGCAGCATGCCTTCATGCAAACTAATGTGTGCTGCATTACTTCTGTAATTTTTATTGTATATTTTGCTCCGTGAAGAAAGGCGAGTAAGTAATCTTAATAGTCCCAAAGGATGGCTGCGCTGAATATGAAAAGAAGCTAGAAAGATTTAAGGAACAAGGGAAGGCTAATGGCTTTATATTTTGCTTTACTGAAATTACACAAGTGGTGAATTCTGACAGACAGTTACACGCTCTGATTATCTGAAAGGACAATTGCAGCGACGTCGCTCTGTAGGAGCAAAGGATGGTATCAATGATACAATATAGCACTTCAATTGGTAAAATTTTTCCCATTTACAAATAGGTATTTCAGGCATCCATTTAAGAATGTGTTAGTAGCCTGTAGCTCAACTCACTTTAGTAATTTTGAATATTTCATGTATTCTACTGTAAATAATAGCTAAAAACTCGTTCATTATCACCCTGATAGCATAAGCTGTGAAAATAGTGGTGCAAATGGAAGATTTCTGGCTTTATTCAAGTAAAACAGGATGCTTTTTCTTAAAGTAAGTTGCAGGAAAATAATGGATATTTCAAATATTTGAAATAAAACCAAAGTATCGCAACAGTGTTCACTGCAGCATTTATCACATAGAATCCTGCCTATTTACCTTAACAGAGATTGAAACTAAACAAAGCGTACCAGTCCAATATTTATTTCAGTGTATGGAATAATTTCTCATATTGAGAGTAAAACTTTTATCTGGAAATTGGAAAGGTAATGTCAGGATATGTGTTTTGAGCCTGGAAACTTTCTTGGATTCTTCTCAGTGGTACTACTCCTGGACGTGGACCTGTTGGAGCTAGTCCAGAGGAGGCCACCAAGTTGATCCAAGGGCTGGAGCCCCTCTGCTGTGAGGACAGGCTGGGAGAGCTGGGGGTGTCCAGCCTGGAGAAGAGAAGGCTCCGGGGAGACCTTGGAGCCCCTTTGAAAGGGGCCTACAGGAAAGGAGAGGAGGGACTCTTTATCAGGGGGTGTAGCGATAGGACGAGGGGTAACAGTTTTAAACTGAAAGAGGGGAGACTTCTTCCTAATATCCAATCTAAATTCTTTACTCTGAGGGTGCTGAGACGCTGGCACAGGTTTCCCAGCGAAGTTGTGGAAGCCCCATCCCTGGAAAAGTGTTCAAGGCCAGGCTGGATGGGGATTTGAGCAACTTGGTCTGGTGGAAGGTGTCCTGCCCAGAGCAGCGGGGTTGGAAGCAGGTGATCTTTAAGGTCCCTTCCAACCTAAACCATTCAGTGATTCTATGAAAGTTTTCTTGATCCAGGGAAATTTGTCTTGGACCACTGAGGTCCACCAGAGAGTGTAATGCTGATAATGTCACCATACTTAAACACTAGATTTTTACACTGTACAAAGCAAATGCAGCACGAACTGTATCACTGCTTGTAAATTTTGGCCTACAGCTTTATTTTACACAGGCCAGCGGGTTTTCTTTGTATTCTCTTGCCTCTTCCTTAACCGTTTCACCTAAAGGTGGACTAATTATAATTTCCATGAGAATGTACTTCAGATAGGTGACCTCAGATGGCAAATGCACTGTACATTTAAAATTAAGAATGGGTAATCTAGGTGGTTAGAGGATGTTTGCTAAAGGCCAAAAAGATAAATGTTGCAAGTGAATACTGATACAGAGAGCGGAAAAGAGAATGCTTTCGCTGCTCTCTCAGTAAGTCTTGTTTCCCAAGAGCCCATTTTGGTTTTGTCTATTCTTTCCCGTCTTCAGAAAGAGCAAGATGGTTTTTTGACAGCTGCATAAAATATATTAGTTTTATCTTTCCATTTTAACTATCATCAGTTCCCATTCTAGCTAATCAAACACTTGATATCAAACATTATAGATTTGCTGCCCTTACAAATTAAGTGCTGTTATAACAAAGGTGTGCCTGTCATAGCAAATGTAGTGAGACAGTGACGTGCCAAAGAGTGGCTTGTCTACTCGCTTTAAAAGGCCTTTCACTTTAAATATTATTTTATTATTATTATTATTTTTTTTATGTTTACTCTTCTTAGGGAGATGTCACAGAAAACCTGCTGCTTTACTATGCCGGGGTGCAGCAAGGGCTGGCTGCTCCCTGGGGGCCAGGAGCAACAGGTGGTCCCTATGGCTTTTGAGGGCTACTGTGAATGATACTGAAATTGGTGGAGATGTGCTCTAGAAAACTTTGGATCCAAAAATATGACGCTTTTTTCTAGAAGAAATTGAGGGGGTCAGTCTGTCTGTCTTTGTCTGTATTCGAGAGGTAACTCAGCCTCTTTAGGTTCTAAGCTTATACTGCTGACTTGTGCTCTGCCATAATTTGCGTACCTCTATTTTTAACCATAACAAGACGAGTTCACTTTCCACAGCTACATAGATGGATATCAAACCTAAGGTTATTCTGTGTCTGTATTGCACCTGAACTGCTTGATAATCCTCTCACTCAAATATCCTGTCCACACCTGCAGGAAAAAATTCTGTGGAGACAAAATTTATCTTATAGGGTGAAATACACCTGAAGCGATACACAACTACTTGTGCTAGAGTCTTTAAGAATACTCCTTGAGCATGTCGTGCTGAAAGTACGAGTCTTGTGTTTTTATTCCGACTTCAGGATGCTCTCAACCCAAAGAACCAAAATTAGATACAAGTCCCTTTTTCTGGGAACCACTAATACGAATAGTTCCATTTATTGGTTAGAAATGATGAAGGCACATTTTCAAGCCTCTTCAAGTGAATACTTGTGATGGATTGTGAAGTTCGACGCACATGTACTGCTTACTCATGGAGAAAGATGAAATCTGTTTATCTTGAGCCACAACTGGAATGTATAAATTAACAGAATGAAATTAGAGCTAGAGTGCTATGTACATTTATGAAAGTATAATTTCCGCTCTCTTTCAGTATTAACACAAAGAAAATACTAGCTAAGCAATAGTGTTGATTTTGAAAGAACTGTAATAACACCCAATCAATATTTCTGCTAAAAAGGATCCATGCTGTTGGGCCAGCAGTCAGAAGTGATGTCAAATATTAGCTAAATATTTCTGAATTATTTTTTATTATTATGTTCTTTTAACTAAAATGGCTTTGCCTATCAGAAATCAAGCATTCAAGGTAATACTATCAAAGGTAATAACCTGGAAAGTGAACAACATGTTAAAAAGAATTGAGACTTTCCTATTTCTCCGCCTTAGCAACAGCACAGCCATAGTGCAACTTTCATGTGTAATTTTTATTTAATCACATGTCAAATTGAAGACATGTGAATTAAACTTTAAAAAGCACGCTTTCAGCTATCATTTTGACATCTAGTTAGCATACAATAACTGCCTTTCAAAAGCTAAATAAAATGGTTGACATGCTTTAAATGTTATTTTCAGTTTTATTTGCTTTTTTATTTCAGTTCTTTGTTGTTGTTTGAAGAAGCTTAGAAAATACAATTTAATTGTTAAATATTGCTGGGAAATGTCATATGAAATATACTCTTTGGTACAACGAGAATTAGAGCCTGAAAATAAATACCCATTGAGGCTGTTAATCAGAAATTTGTGAAGTTCCAGATTTACAGTGTTTTGTTCAGTGATGGTTTGGCTAATGAGTTTGTTCCGTGCCCTCTCTGCCCTAAGAGGAAGATGGGAGTATCGGCTTAGCTTCTAGTTTCTTCAGTGAAAAATGAGATCAGTGAAAATTTGCTTCTTAAAGCAGGTGGTCGTAAAAAAAATTTCTGTTGCTTACCCACATGAGAAGGGATTTCACAAAGGTATTCTTTTGTAATAGCCAATAGCTGAAATACATGACATTTTCACTTACCGGTTAGGTGCAGTTTTACATGCTTGCAAGAAATGCCTGTAGGAGCACATAAGTATGATTTTAATAAGGCACCCTGAGTAAGTGAGTGTGGTAGAGTTACAAGATAGTCTTGCAAGATTACATCTCATCACTTGAGCTGGCTCTTTGTGTGAGTGAATCCAGCTACAAGGTCTGACAATTTTAAGTAATTTCCATTTGAGCAGGTAAAGGGGCACCGTTGGTTCCACTGTTTTGCCATGGAGGTGGTAATTCTTTCATTGCAAAACTACAAATCTGTCTAGGATAATCATCCATATTGAATTTCCATTTGTCTGGGAAGCCAACCAAGCTTTTACTTGCCTTTTTTAAATTAATAGATTACGCTTCCTGCATCTAAATAAATTAATAAAGTGGGAGGAGTTATTTAAGTCAATAATAAATGAAAGCCTAAAACTATTTACATATGTCATGCTACTATGGAACAGTTAGATTGTTAATCACAGTGAGGGAAGGTGTAAGTATTTATTAAAGCTTTCTCTTTAGAAGGAAGCCAGATAGTGTGTTTTCCATTAGTAATTAGTGAGGATGTAAGATACCAGTTACTTACGTTAATGATATTAAATCAGGAGGACTAGATAAATTCATAACAAGAATGTCAAAAGGATTATATTGGATTTCTGAAGTTTTAAATATCTGAAAATGTAATGTTTTACCAATATTTAAAAGCGTACATTTGGTAAACTGGGAAAATAGCAGGTCTGTCTGATTTGACACACATGTAGAAAATGAGAAGCTGAAAGGGATACAATCAATAAAGATAGGACAGTAACTGATGCAGCTGAATGTTCAATAAAAAGAAGGGCTTGTTCAACAAGCTTGACCTGTATGAGATGGGAATAAAGGCTAATAGTATTGGGAATAGTTGGGGGCATTATTTTTTCATGTGAGATGGGGAAAATACTGATTTTAGTGTCTGCTAAGCTTGGACTGATCCAGTCAGCTGGATATTGTCACTCTGACACAAACTACCTCTCCCCTTTCCCTTCCCCCCAGCAGACAGGCCCTTCGTTTTACTCTGTTCAAAGAAAACAGTCCTGTGCAGGATCACTGCAGGCATATTGAAGAAATTTAAGAAAAACCCCAGATGCTGAATCATAAAAGGTGATTACAATAGTGATTCGTTATTAGTGAAGTGTTTGTAGTTGTGTGTGATAATGGTGACCAAGAATGTTTAGCGTCTTTATAGGTGCTCCCAAAGAAAATACGTATCAGTGTTGGTAAAAAATCAAAAGTTATTCCAATTTCGGTGAAAAATTATAATGAACTATATTATACATTTCTAATGAACTGTATTATGTATTTCATCCATTAATTACCAACCAAGGTAATCAAGATAATGTTGTAAGATACTAGATTTAATGCTGTAAGCTTCAAGTCAGTAGTCGATCACAAGCGATGTTCCCCAGGGCTCAATATGGGGGCTGGTTCTGTGCGATACCTTTATCAGTGACCTGGATGAGGGGATCAGGTGCACCCTCAGTAAGGTTGCAGGTGACACCAGTTGGGCAGGAGCATTGATCTGCTGGAGGGTAGGATCCCTACAGAGGGACATGGACAGGCTGGATCAATGGGCCGAGGCCAACGGTATGAGGTTCAACAAGGCCAAGTGCCGGCTCCTGCACTTGGGTCACAACAACCCCAGGCAGCTCTACAGGCTTGGGGCAGAGCGGCTGGAAACTGCCTGGGGGAAAAGGACCTGGGGGTGCTGGTCAGCAGCCGGCTGAACATGAGCCAGCAGCGTGTCCAGGTGGCCCCAAGGCCAACAGCATCCTGGCCTGTATCAGGAATAGTGTGGCCAGCAGGACTGGGGCAGTGATCATCCACCTGCACTCGGCACTGGTGAGGTCCCACCTTGAATAGTGCATCCAGTTTTGGGCCCCTCACTCCAAGAAAGACATTGAGGTGCTGGAGCGTGTCCAGAGAAGGGCAGTGAAGCTGGTGAGGGGTCTGGAGCACAAGTCTTGTGAGGAGCTGCTGAGGGACCTGGGGTTGTTCAGCCTGGAGAAGAGGAGGCTGAGGGGAGACCTTCTCGCTCTCCACAACTCCCTGACAGGAGGCTGTAGCCAGGTGGGGGTTGGTCTCTTCTGCCAAGTAACAAGCGATAGGATGAGAGGAAATGGCCTCAATTTGTGCCAGGGGAGGTTTAGATTGGATATTAGGAAAAATTTCTTCACGGAAAGGGTTATCGAGCGTTGGACCAGGCTGCCCAGGGAAGTGGTGGAATCACCATGCCTGGAGGTATTTAAGTGACGTGTAGACCTTGTACTGAGGGACATGATTTAGTGTTGGTTTTGGCAGTGCTAGGTTGATGGTTTGCGTTGATGATCTTAAAGGTCTTTTCCAACTTAAATCTATGAGTCTAAGTATGTGAAACACAGACTTACAAAACAATTGATAGAAACTTCTTGGGCCGTCATAGCTATGATGTACACTACTAAGTTCAGGGAAAGAAAAAATAAAAATACTGGCTTTTCTTTCTTGATTTTCACCATAAAGACGTGTTTCCCATTGGGTTTGTGGTTGGATCCCATTAAGCTGTTGGTGTTCATGTTATTCTGAGAATTTACATTGATAGTAGCTGAGTCCTATGTGTCTCTATCAAAACATAGGGAACAAAAGGTGATAGTTGAGTACAAAAAGATTTGAGCTGGAAATTACAGTTTGATTAGGGATTTTCTTTAACAGCTGAGAAGAAGCACTAGTCATAACTGAAGGTAGTTATTGTCTGGTTATTTAAGGCATGCATTTCATACCTTCCTACCATTTGGAAGACATAAGCAACTGAGAAAATGAATATTAATAGGAAAACTAGATTTTCAAGTTAAAAATATTTTTGACTGCTTCTTTATTCACTGACTGCTAATAGTAAAGAAAAATGTTGAAGTAGTCCTATTCTTTCACATTCATGCTATCTTGCAGCATCTCCTAAATAAGGTCTGTTTTAAATCAGAATTATCATCTAAATAATATAACTAATTCAACAGTAATATTTTTTCTTTATGATCCCCTTTTAAAAGGATATTAATTTGCTTCAATGAATGAAGATAATAAGGTTAATAGTTTAATGTTCCTCAGTTGATATCTGCTGCTTTTTCTATTACCTTTTTTTCAGTTTTTGATTATAAATTGGCTAACCCCTGGTGTATAATTCCAGAAATCATCCCTTAAATGTATCCAAAGCTATTTATTTAGACTCATCTTTTATTATTCCCACTGCCACAGTCTAATTATTGTAGTGAAAGATTGAACACAGAATAGTTTGGGGCTTTGATCAGTCTTCATATAAATTTCAATAATGAGAGTAAAAGGTTTGTGGTTTTCTGGGATAATTTGATCCCTCCAGACACACACTGCTATTACAAAATGCAGTTCTTTTTTGGATGCCATGAGACCTCTGACAGAAGTTGTGTGTGGGTTAGTGACATCTCTGGAAGCAAAATTCTTTTTTCATACCAATAAAGAGTAATTTAATATTGCTAAATATGTCGGAGAAACTATAAGCTACTGAATATTTTTCCTTAAATTTTCACTTTATTTTCCCCTATCAGTCTAATTGTCCGTATTAGAAGTTCCTACATCAGCATTTTCAGAATCCACTAAGAATACATAATGGGTTTGCTTGCATTTCTCTCTTTCTGAAAAAATACAGTCAGTCAAATAAACAAAACAAACCATAATCCTTGTTATTCTATTACTATTGGTGCTAACTCCCTTTGGAGATAAATAGAAAAGCAGCTGGAGTCTGAGGATATTTTGTAATCTTATAAATTGAAATTTAAATGCCTCAAGGAGGAAATTTCCAAAATAATTGTGACAGAAGATAAGTCCCAGCTTTTGGCAAAATTTTATTAGAATTACTTGTTCCAGATCATTGTCTGATGCCTGCATGAATTAAGAAAATGGTAGCACTGCCGTGTAGAGAAATAGCTGTGGTTTTTTCTTTAATCTTGATACATTCTTCCGAAAGTGCTCTGTCATCAGCGTTATCAGGTGTGACATACACAGGGACACTATCAAATTAAAAATCATGAGCCTTTAGCTGATGCCAGATTATTTAAATTACATTTTTTATTTTTCCTACTAATAACATCTCAATTTCTGTAACTGAATATTTACAATTTTTATATTGAAGGTAAGGGTTAGTTTGTGAGATTTTTTAATTTTGTTTGGGGTGTGGCTTTTGTTTTTTCTCACTGGGATAGGCAGTTAAAAAAAAAAGACTTGGTGACTTCCCGGTCGTCTTTACTGTCACCTGCTGAAGAACTTTTGCTGTATTTTGATGACGAACCATGAACAGAAATATTCATTTGTTTAAACTTAGTGAATCTCAGTTGCCCATAATAGTAATGATTGCATTCCCAGCCATTTGCAGAAACTAATACTGGTATCTAATGCTAAGACGTGGGCTAATAAGGTTATAAGAATGCTTTGTTCTTAAAATCCACTTGTAGCTTGGAGATGAGAAGATCCAACCTAGCATGAGTACCAAACAGCACGTGCAAAAGGTGAGACAGCACGAAGGCAATAAACCTTTCAAAATATGCAGAGTTTTTACAAACAGTTCATGGAATGAGGGTTAATTTTTCATAGATACTGTGAATAGAAGACTCATTTAAGGCAAAAGAAATAGTGGATTCCCTTTCCACATGCCGTCGCTGTACGGCTGTGCAAGCTCGGTGCTGTTTTGTATGTGGGGAGTAAATCAGAAACATGGCAGGAATATTTTCACTGGGTCAACTCCATGAGCCCGCTGGGACAATAGGGCTCTGAGAGGCAAGTAACAGTTTAGAATAGGAGAAGTCATATTACTAATTTCTGTGGGTCCATCTGTTTTTCTGCACTGTGCAGAGGCACCCCCTGTAACTCTGTCCGTGTGTGTGCTAGGAAAAGGATGAAACAGCCGGCGGGAGGAGCAGGACCACTGTCCCAGCAGCCTTCTGGAGAGCCCTGGGAGCAGCTACAGGCAGCTCGCTATAGAGTTAAATAACATTCTTCTGGTGACACCAAAAATGCAGGGGGTGGAAGGAGTGTAAGCTGTGAACCTTTCACCATCTGAAATTTTTTGCAGTGGGCTGTAAGGCGTCTCCTGCAGCCACAGGAGGGACGTCTTCTCCCCTTTCCACCCTGTGTGATGGGATGGTGCTCCCTGTTCAGGCAGGTTTTCAGAGCTCCTCAACTGATTTCTTGGCTTGACCTGTTACAATTTTACTTGAAGATCTGACTAATGAAGGAGAATCTAAAATCTGCCGATTTGGTAAACAGGAAAGCAGGACGGGAAGGCAGCGTGTAGTTTGATGATAAACAGACAAAATCATCTGGAAAAACAGAATGGCAAACGCAAGGTGCCACACTTAAGCTCCAGTAATCGACGGCACCAACCAGCAAGGTGGACAACTAGCAAAGGATCACTAGAAACGGAGCTGGGCATTTTGGTGGTTGGCAAGGAAAATGTGTTGGGCTGCCGTAAAAAAGGGAAAGCAGTAGCGGAGCCTGCAGGAGATGTGAAATGATCCTTCTACTCTACTCCACGCTTTAAAGATCTCGGCTGAAGCTGCATAACAAGTTTTGAGCAGTGCACAGAGAAGCATGTGTGAGCACGTGTGCAAGGGGGAGCAGTAGGAGATATCAGACGACACACGGCAGATTGAAATAATAAGGTCTGTTTATTCTGAAGTAGACTGAAATGCCAAATACCAGAAAGATGAGTGAGAATAACCAGACCATGATGGATGGGACTGAAGAAGTGATTTATTTTGTAACAAGAAAGAGGCATTAGAAGAAAACCTCTCCATTAGTGATGGTGAAGCACTAGAACAGATTTTCTGGGGAAGCCGTGAATTTTTTACTGGTAGCTTTTGAGAAGAGTTTTCACCCACATCTGTCAGGAATTGCATAGGTAAAGTTGATCTTGCCATTTTCTTGGCTGTACCACACTGTACAGCAGCTGTCTGTGGGCATATGTAATAATGTCACAGTGATAAAAAGAGATTTTGAAAAACAGAGGAACTTAACTTTTTAGCAAAAACTTAACATAACCAGTGGTGTTTAACACCATCACCTGTAGGAACCAAATATCTAGGGACCTCTGACAACATCTGCTATATTATAAACAAGGTATATACTGTTTTTTGCATAATTGCATCAAAAATCTGGTCCTCCAGCATTACTAATCCCAGCAATTCTGGAACTGGAAAGTTTTGCATTGCCTTTCAAATGGAATTTTGAGTAACGTCAGCCTAAGAATATTTTTAAATTGTAATTTTGGGGGTTTTTTTGAATCTTCATGTTTCCAAAACAGATGGAAATAAGACACATGGAAATAAGCTGAAGAGCTGCTTCTTTCTCTGTTCGTGTTTTCTTTTAGTACCGGGACAGATTTACATTTCAGTTACTCAGCTCCTAAATCACGCAGAGTCACTTAGGTAATGAAAGGACTGTCCTATGCCTGATGCGTCGGGTGCTTCGTGTCACCTGGCACTTCCCTTCCTTGGCTCGCTCTTCCCCAGCTTCCAGCCTTGTGCAGCTGAGATACAGGTCTGTGGTATAACAGGAATCAAGAGCGTCAGAATGAAACGTCTGAAGGAGAGTAGTGGGATCTACTTTTAATTCATTAGTTTCATGGATGTGCAAAAGCTATTAAAATTGTTTTCAGTACATGAGGCTTATTATTGTTTGTTCTTTCGCTGCCTTAAAAGAATCCAAGAATGTTAGAAGTGTGTCACATTTCTGAGGCCGAAAAGTATAGAACAGCTTTTAACGGGAAAGAAAATGTTTTTTGAAAACTAGAAAACTGAGCAGTGAAATAAATTGAGCCTCAAAAAGTGATTGAAATCTCCAAGTCAATATACAAAAGGCATCCAAAGACTTGTGAAGTCTGACAGAATCTCTTTAGTTTGAGGTGTCTTTCATTTTGCATCAGGGCTTACATTTTTAAAAAATAGAAGAAAGCAGTGCTGTCAGGTGAAGCGGGTTTGAAAGCAGGCTGCCTGTTCATGAAAGCCTGAAATTGTGCACAACTCTAGATAATGCGTCTTCAGCAGATAACTGAAATAATACATTTCCTAAATTGGTTGCATTAAGCAATTACTGATACTGTAGTGGAAACCATATAATTTTCTTCCTTCCTTGTAGCCTCAGCGCCGTGTCACGTTTCACCTCCCAGATGGCTCCCAGGAAAGCTGCAGTGACAGTGGGCTCGGAGACCATGAACCCACGAGCGGTGCCAGCACAGCCCACCCTCTGCCCCTCGGCTTCCCCCAGGAGGAGTACTACGAGCAAGCTTCACCCAACAGCCGGACGGAAGGAGACGGCAACTCGGACCCGGAGTCCAGTAAGTGATGAACTCTGGCCATCTTATTCGTTGAATCATTTCAGTGTCAAAAGTGGGCTTCTTTCCCAGGCAATTATTAAAACTGAATGTTGATTTCAGTGGAGCTAAAGAAGCCCTATATTTCTAAAAACGCGAAGTCTGACCATTGGAAATGAAACACTCTTGAGCTGTAAAGCGTTTATGGATGACCCGATGTTTTTCTGGATCTGCTGTGCTGTACACAGAGGAGCTTTCTGATGAGGTTAACGCTTTTGCCCTTACGGGCATAAATACCGTGTTTCCCTATCCAACAGTACTGTGTGTTGTAGGTTAGCGGGAAGAACGTCTGGATGATGAGTATGTCTGCGAAGACACAACAGTCTCCAGAAATAAGGGTTTCTTGATTTGTCTTTCGGGAGCAGCTATGGTATGTAGTAATAATCTCAAAAGAGTTTGTCATCTTACTTCTACTGCTATCACTGGCTTCTTATGACGTGGAAAACCATTAGGCAAAATCAAGGTGAGCTCAGATATCTACAGATATCTGTGAAAATACGTGAAATCTACAGATACTGGTATTGCTTTCTCTGCCGTGATGCGATACCCAGTTACAGACTCCACTGTACTTTAGTCAGTTTTTAATTATCTGGGGGCTCTTTATCCGGATTAAATTGAACTGTGCCATTGATAAAGGAGACATCTGACTGTGTGTAAGCCTCTAAGGCCTTGTTAGCGGCCTAATAAGTGATTTGAAAAAACACATCTGTTCTGGGCAAAACTTGGCCCGAAAAGTGTATTTCCACTGCTTTAGTGCATCATGAAGAATGAATTAGTAAGTCCTATGCACTTGAAATAGCTCTGTGAGAAGGTGGTTACATCTCTGCACTGGCAAAGAGAGCGTCTGGCAGAGAGCGTTACCTCCGACTCGAGCTGGCTCTGACAAATTCAGCCTGGCTCTGGGAAATCACACTGCTGCCTTTGCCTTCTGCTGCCCGGGACTGGAGTCCGAGGGGCTTGTCTGCATGGATGAGGTCCCTTCTCCCTTTTGCTTTTAGTTCATAAACTATTAACTGGGGATCCTCTGTTTCAGACTTCCTAAAATTTATAAAGGGATACAGTTCCTGAAACGATGCCAGAATATGATTTTTTCTGAGCTGATAGACAACTGTCAAGAACCATCAGAGGTTTTGGATGTTGCGCTGAAAAAGTTATTCATCATTTGCTTTTGGTTTTGTTTATATATTTGAGGCTGTAATATACCCCTAAGAATATTCTAGGCAGTCAAACTGAATTCTTCACAGATTGAGGCTCTAAAGGGCTACAAATACACCCCCAAAGGAAGAACATGTAGAGTTGTATATTGTGTTTGCTGCTTTTGCTATGCATACTTGTGATCTGAACTTGCTTTCCAGCTCTCTTTTGTTGTTTGTAACTCTGATATTTATGCTTTACTGAAGTGAGCACAATGTACATGAAATGAGTATTTAGGTCCTTTCGTGTGGAGAGCATGGGACACACCTGGTGTACGAGGAGTTGTTAGAACAGGCATGTGGATCTTGTTTTGCTGTTTACAAAGAGGCTCGGGTTTTGGATTTACCACTGCTTTTGGAGCTCAGTTTTTGCCGTTTCAGAAGAAATACGGATCATGGCTCTTCTAGAATCTTGCCCTAGAAGTAACACACCTTTGACATCTGAATACCATTGACACATATCACTGTGTGGAGGCTAAGCAGGCATCTGATGTCTTTTCAAGTGTGAAGTTGAAGAAAGTTTAATCACCTGTCTAATAACCTGACAGTTCAGTTTTAAACTTGAAATCACGGTTTAATTAGCGTTTATGTTATGTGAGGATTTTTTGCCCTTCTAACTTGTATCTTATTGAAACAGTTTAATTGACACAATATAGCGTGATGCTTGCAGTGCGGAAAGCTTAGTTTGCAGTCCTTTTTCGTGTTTTGTGCTTATATTAATGGCAGCATCTAGTGGCAGGAAAAAAAAGCATATCTAAAAGGATGTCTGTTGTGTGTTCTCATGCATCTAAGTAAAAAAGAGGGGGAAGACCCACAGCATATTTTTATTCAGTATACTGCTGCAAAGTGACTTACTGTAGGTGAAAGCAACCAAAATATCTTGTGTGCTGATCTATACAAGTGTTCAGACTGAGGTTTGTTTTCTTCACTTGTGCACGTGTGACACAGTCAATAGCAAAATAGTGAAAACCATTCTGAATTGATAGCTTTCTCTATGAACATGCTGCTAGATTATTGATTGTTGGTTTTTTCATCTAATTTGGAATGGTATCATATGCTCAAAGAATTTCTCTTTAGTTTCATGGACCAAAATGTTCTTAATGTGAAGAGAGACAGGAATATACAGTCAGATAATCTGAGTAGAATTCAGGCAACAGAATAAGCATGGCCTTCATTCTGACTCAAGATCTTTAATATTTCACCTGTCTTAGTCTGAAACGTCTAAAACATTAAGCCTGATTAATCATCTGGTGGTGATGTAGTTCAACTTTGCCTACCAAGGAGACGTAGAGTTGGGATGAAACAGATTCAATAACGTCTAGAGCTACTGAGATATTAAGTGGCTTATGAAAGCTGATGACAGATCACACAGGGTTATATTCAAAAGTGTTTTCTCCCTCTTGTTTTTTCCTAAATACAGCTCTTCACTTTTATTTTTTCCTCTAATACTGAAAATTAATGTGTTTTGGAAACTTTCCACTTACGAGCAATAGCAAAGCATTTATTGCAAAACACTGAAAAAGATAAGCATAACTTAAAATAACAAAAGCTGAGAAATATCGGTGAGAGAAAGCCTTAATAATTCACATCCAGTATAGGACTGAAGCAAGGGGGAAACAGGGACTAAGAATATAGTGGTTAGAAAACTAGGAGCAATTTATATGTACACCTTTAAAATCAATTGACTGTACTAATTAAAATTAGAAATAGGCTATTTAAAATGATTTGTCTTCTCTTACTTTAGTCGCCACCTCAAAAAAAGCATAATGTGCAGTGTGGTAGATGTGTCATAAGGAAGAGATGCCAATAAACTGTCTCACTAAGTAAACAGTAATATAAAACTGCATGTAGGTTTGTAGAGAACATTATTCTTAAGTAACAGCACGTGGTAGTCATGTATTTTCTGTTCATAAATTACTCAAACTAATAAGGATGCTCCAATAACTCCGTATGCTAAGGATTTCAACTACACTACCTTCCTTCCGTCCCTCCTCCTTTTTTTCCCCTGGATTATGTTTAAGTACAAAACACACTACAGATACAGACAAAAAGTAACAAATCCTCTTTGGGTAAACTTCCCTAGCAAACTGTCTCTCAGTGGTGCCCACTTAGTGGCTGTGAGTGGCCACATTGAATGAAGGAGTTGAAAGGTATGTCTTAACCCCAATTATGTTCGGTTATTTAATACATGTGTAACATACCAATGACAAATTTTCATGCTTAACCTGTTTTTGTAGCCTTATCAAAACAATCTGGCTGTTTTGTTTTTCTCTAGAGAATAAAATTATTTTCCTTACCTTGGAGAAGGTAGAATATATCCAGCTCGGCTGAGAATTTGGGCAGAGTAAGAGGAATATGACTTTATGAATATGATTGCATTTTGGGCATGTGTGGGGGAAGCCAGAAAACCTGAAAGTAATCTGCAATTAAATAATTGCAATTATTTTGTATTAAAAAATGGAATTATAAACAAAGCTATTTGAAAATTAAAGGAGTAGCTAATGATACAAATCACACTGAGATTTTAAGCTTTCCAATAGGAGAAAACCGGCATCCTAAGGAGAGGGGGTATCCATAAGGATATTTAGCATGAATTAGTGTCTAGTAAGCCAAGAAAGTTGTCCTGAAATCAGAAGGTGTAGAGCTAAGGAAAGGATGGCCAAAAGGTGAGCAGATTGGCACTGTAACTTGTCATGGTCACTTGGAGCCGGTGTTGGCAGATGTGTCTATGGCTGCTTGCTTGCGTCTCCAGTTCCACCCTCTCTTGTGGCAGCACAAGCATTTGTAGAGCTGCTTGGGCGAACTGGACAGAAGAATTCATCTGGGTTCAACCTGATCTGGGGGGGGGAAAGGTTATTTTAAAACAGATCAATTCCCCAATTCCAGTCGTTACATGAGGCACTACTTGTGGACAACAAATGAGTGAATGAGTAGCTGGGGCAAAGCTTATGCTGGCTTTAAGTGATCATCAGACTTCAAGAGAATTAGTTTTAAGAAGAATTAAGACTGTAATCTATGGTATTTAGCCACATAAGAAGGAGGTTTGCAGAAAGGATGACATCTGTTCATGATTAAAGATAGCATATATTTCTTCCCCAAAATTAAAAGAACACTTTCACCTTGCCCTAATTTTGGATAAGGATGATGTTGATGAGAGCAAAGACAGGCTGATGAAGAATGATGATAATGGAACTAAGAGTCAGAGCAGATTCAGTGCATTCATGTGGAGGAGAGGAGATAATCTTCCTCCCAGGATATCAAAACTGATAGTGTTTTCCTTATTTTTCTGTAATTCTAAGAGACAAGGTGTCAAGAAAAAGAAAAGTGCTCAGTCAGGCTTTACTACTGGAGACCATTTACACGAAAGAAACTAAGATATACATAAACACAAAACAGTAAATGGTATTGTAAGTTTCCTGAGAGTAGTACTAGATTAGCTCTATTATCTCACTTCAATGACATGTATATTTAATATTAGGGAATACATGTATAGTTAGTCTATGTAGATTTAAGAACTAGTAACTATTTTTATAACATTAAGGTGGAGCACTCGTAATTAAGAAGGAAAAGACACAGATTAATACAAGAATGGAAAAATCTCCATCATTATCTTCATTAATGAGTTTGACATTAAAAAGCAGGAAATGTGTCAATGAAATATTCTGCTATCTTAAAGCCAAGCGTCACTGAAAATATAGAGGAGGAGGTGTGTATGACACAAGAATTGGATTTTGCTAAGGATTTGGAGTAATAGCAGTGGGATGAAATCTAATAGTTGAGAGTCTTTCTCATAGGAATGGGTGTATGTAACTAGTATATAAATCACCAGCTGAAAATGACATAAAGAAAAAAGCAACTGAGTATTACAAAGATAAACTATAAATCACCAGTACCTAATGTGATTGTGAAAATATCCTGGGTTACTTCTAGTAGGGGAAAAAGAAAGGGAAAAAAACCCCAACCCACGGCATTGGTGACAGCACAACCGGCCTGTTATGAATAGCGTTGGCTTCCCACGTTAAAGAAAGGTGAACTCACTTGAGAAACAGGTGTAAAGAAATATTAATAACAGGGGAATGGAATGACTATATACAGAAGAAGGAATGAATATTGGCTTGTTTAAACTGCAAGGTAAAGGCTGGCTGGGGATTAGGACTGCTCTCAAGTAACAGCAGAGAATGGGGACCAAAATGAAGCGCTGGGTTGCTTCGCCAGCAAATTAACAGGTGCTGCCTGTAAACCAGCTGAGGCCGGAAATTTGAGGATTTCAAATAAGATCAGTAAGGAAGTACAGAAACAAGGAATAAGCATGCTAAATGGTTTTAAAGAGAAGTTTGATGAGAGGGCAAATAAATCACCCTCCGTAACAGCAGGAAATCTAGTCTGTGATCCAAGAGGTCCCTTTTCTATGTTGGTCATCTAAAAGCTGGCAATGAGCGTGTTTTCTGAGTCTCAGTCCTGCTTTATTCCTCGGCTCCCAGTCCCAGCCCCGGGCTGGACGGGAGGCTGGTGCACGTGCCGCATGCCCCGTGTCCGGCTTTGCCCTGGCGCCGCCGAGCGCCGCGCACGGGGAGCCGTGCTGCCAGCCGCCCTGGCACAAGCGCTCGGAGGAGCTTCCCTTAATGACGGCTTGTGGCGCCCTGTGGATCTGGTTGATGTCCTCCTGAAGAAGGAAGGGTGAGTGCGGCACGCTGACGGCAGACAGCTGAAAACGGGAAGCTGGCTCTCCCAGGGGAAAATAGCTGCTTTTTTTCCATACTGACTTGTCTGATAATCAGCAGCTCTGCAGTTGCTGAAATACACTCTTTAAACGTCATCAATAAGACTGCTCTGGCAGCTGGACTTCAGACCTCATGCTGGGGGCAGAAGAAAAAATAAAACTACAAAGTTTTAAGTATCTTGTTCCCTGTCTAAAAACTGGGGCTAGGAGTGCTTTCCAGCAGATACAATTTTTTTTATTTTTTTTAAATGGTGTTTAAATTTTTTTGTTCTCTGCTTGTGTGCCTTACATTTCAACCTTACTGTGGAACTAAACAGTAATATTGTAATTCTGTTGTTGCTGAGTTACAAACACACTATAGCACTTAGGTCTAATTTGAGGAAAAAAAGGAAGACGCTGTCATTAGTTAAAGTTAATAAATCTTGGGCTAAAACAATCCCAGTCTACCACATCTGCCCGTTGGGTCTCTTTACTTCTACTGTATTGGGTTTTTCTATCCCCACGACTGAACACTAATAATTAATTCAGAAAGTGATGAGGTAATTAATCTTTTTGAGGCGATAGAGTTTGATTGATCTTCTACCTTTAATCAAATTAGCTTGTACGTAGGTGGGAGAATGTAATGGCTGACTACGGTACTGTACCACTTTGTGAAATGCCAACCTTTCCGATGACCTCCTGAGACCATGCCCATGAATCACGTACATATAAACCACCACAGCAATCATTAAGTGGCTGTTTGATTTAAAAGATGGGGAACTGGCAGAGATCAAAACCAGGATATACTCAACATTCACACTTTATGTCTCCTTTAAAAGTACAGCTTTCTATCTGCATGGCATATGTTTGAGGGCATTGAATGTCACAGGGCTGAAAACTGTGGATTTTCCAGATGTTTTAGCTGTTCTTTTCTAAAATAAAGTAACTGTCTAGTGATAAGCACAGTCAGTGAAGCAAGCCAACAGAAACTCCTCTCAAACAAAACATTATGGGATTTTTGATTTGTTGATGACTGGAGATTGGAGGGGGGGAAGAGGTCAGATTGGAGAGGTGAATTTACAGTGACACAGATGAGTGGCTTTTGCAAGCGGATTTTTACTTGTACCTAAGAGGATACAGATTGCATATTCAGAAATAATGTAATGATTTGGTAATTTGATCCCCAAGTGCCTGACTTTAAGAGTTATTACGGCAGCTGCCACAAAGGGGAAAAAATGGACAAAGGAAATTCAATGAAACAATGCAAAAGTGAAAAGACCCTGTCAGTCAAACACAGCACTATAAACACAGACTGATTTTTCAAATCTTATACTTTCTGTGACTAAGGAGCACTCTCTATAAATTCTTCTAAAAGTAAATTTTAGATACTTTGTTTTTGATATCAAAATATAACGCCTTGATGTACCTTTTCTCCTCTTTGAAGAAAAGTAAGATAAAAGCAGTTTTTCTGAGATGCGCCATCTTGTTTCATGCAAAATCAATGGAGATTGATGGGGAAAATCAATGGGGAAAATCTGTTGGATTTTCTAGACTACATACTGAGATGAAGTAATTCAGGCAATAATACTGTGTTTGTGAATACCCCCTAATGTTATTCTTAACTGAGGTTTATAATAGAAGTTACTGTGTATAAAAAGATTAGAAAGAATAGCTCCACCTTGTAGTTTAGAAATCAGTCATTTCTTGTGAAATAATAAGGAAGGTTTTAAAGTGTTTGTTTTGGGGTGGTTTTAATAATAAATGAGATCTGACATCTATAAACAGTGATTTAGTGGCAGATGTTCTGTGATATATATTTATGTTATCACTTAAGCTGACATGGTAATGGATAATCCTATTTTTTTCTGTTTGAGGTTTATGAAAGTTTAAAAATATATTGCTATAGCAAGCAGCCTGGTGGGGCAGAGGTGCATAGAGAACAAATTTCTTCCCTCTACTTTTTCAAACTCCTTTTAGATGTGACTAGCTGTCATATTTGCAGTAAATAGAGGCCCTGAAGTTTGGCTGGATAAATGGAATCTAATTTGGAGCACCCTGTATCCGGGAGTGTATTAGGGCTTTCATGGTTACGATAGCTTGAAAAGTCACAAAGGGCACAGATTGAAACGGAAAGTTTATCTGGAGCATATGAAAGCTGAAGTCATTGATAGAGTTCCCTTCTGGTGACAGCTTTGAAGATGAGTGTATCCTACATATCTTAAATCTAGTTATGGATGAGATAGAAGTTTATCACAGGGAAGCAGACCTCTGCGAGCAAAGCAATCCCTTATCTTGTCCACCGGGTTTGCAGATGACAAGTGTGGAGACCGGGCGCAAGTGCCAGGCGGCAGCGGGAGTCTGGGGTGGCAAAGTCACCCCGCTCCAGCAGGGCTTCCGTTGGAGGGAAGCGGTGGCTGACTCTTGACAATAAGCCTTGCTTTGCTTCTCATTTTTATTGGGCCGCCCACCCAGTAAGATAAGGTTTGTATGACATTTCTAATTCTTATGAGCCACAAAGCAATTCATTTTATGTCCTTCTGTCTGTCTTATTTTGTCTCAAGCTTTCACTTCTGTCTTACTTTTAAGAATAGGAAAACACTGGTGATTCAATTTGTTTTCTTTTCTTTTTTTCAAGTCAAGCTAATCAGTGGCACCGTGAGAAGCTTTTGGCAACATGGAATATTAAGGTGTTTGTTAGCATCTAATTCCTGTTTTAAAACAGAAAGGTAGAAAAAAAAATTTGGGGGGTATTTTATATAATTTAAGCCATGTGGAAAAATTGCGTGATTATAATTTCATTTGAAGCATCATAATTTATTACTTGCCTTCACTGTGATTAATGAAAAATATATCAGGAAATATGTTTAATGGCTGTCTGCAGCTACCAGTCTGCCTTAGAAATTAAACGGAAGAATTGTATTTATTGAACAAAGAAGATGCCCAACTGACTGCACTTAAGTCACAACATTTGCTGAGTCAAATCTGATCAACTCAATAAATCTAGTGATTGTTGTCCTTGTTTGTGTAGAGATGTGGGCATCCTTTGATCTGAGGTTTTCCTTTTAACTGGACGTTTGGTACAGAAATAGGATCCAAGCTTGACTGTGCATTAGGAACAACTAGAATTTCCGTTCCAAAAAGCTCATGTATACCCATAGATTCCTGAATAAGGGAGATATTTTTGCTTTTCCTCTTCAAATATCATTTAGTCTTCTGGAAAAGCAGCATATTTTTAGTAAACTGCAGCTTCTGTATTATTTGAGGTTGTATAATCTGTGTTGTGATCCTTTTCAAACTTCAACTTTGCCATGGTGTAAGGTCAAGGGAAGGCTGGGAAACCCTTGCACAGGCTCTGCATCAGAGGATCACAGGGCTGGTGTTCTCGGTACATGCTGTTGATCCAGCGAGTATAACATTGTTTTTTCTTGAAACCTACTGGTCAGTGATACTATGTGCACATTCTGGAAAATAAAATACATTTGTCTGGGTTGAGCTGGAGAGACCTAGGCAAAATATTTATGGTGATATTTTTGGGTTTGTATTACATCAGAGGCGGAGATTCTCACCTTTGTGTTTAATACCAAGAAATAATGTTGCTGCTTTCTAGTTAGTGGCAGGATTTTGTATGGCTGGTGTTTTATTCAGAATGCTGTGTGATTCAGTACTTTTGCTATGAAATGAAGTGGCATGCTAATGGTTTGTGTTTTCAGAGTTAACTCTGACTGCAGGCTGCTGATTTCAGCAATGCCAGAAGCTCCTATCTCACATAGCCCTTTCATAATTCTCATCCTGCTCTCACGCTATCTTGGTTATTCGCACATATCCATTCCCATGTTTCAGTTTGAATTAGATCGTAAACTCCCTGGATTACAGACAGAAATTTTGCTATGTACTTGTGGGGCTCTGAGCACCGTGTGGCTGTTGCGTTCATTTTATGCTCCCAGTACAATTGCAGTAAAAATGTTCACTAATACTTGTATAATAGAAGTGGAGCTGATCTATACAAATAACATATGCTGTACTAACAAATGCTGTGAAGTGCATATGAGGTCTTTTTGTTTTCATTTCATCCTATGAAAATAAATAGTTGGTTTGACTTGTATTGGATTCCCAAAGTTCAATCACACTGTGAATGATGATGTGAATTGAGTATCTCCTGGTGTTGTGAAAAGGCAGGAGCTGTGTGTGGAGGAGGAGATGCGCTGCCGCTGCCGGGCAGTGCTGTGGCGGGCCAGCATCGTGCTGCTTTAATTTGCAGTCACCCAGCTGCCAGATCAGCTGTTTCACGGAGGTTCTTGCAATGTGAAGTTAGTTTAACCTTACTGCATAAGGTGTCTGGCAAATAGTCACCTACATCTGTGCACGTTAATAATGCTAATTTGCTGATTTTATTTAACAAATGCTTTCGTGTTCCTCAGATTTGTGTTAGTTCTGTCAGGGTGAGCAATGCTGCTACATCCCGAATAGCTTGGCTTGGCTGTGGTGATAGGGTGGGATGGTGAGATGGAACAGTAGTTAACAGCATCTTCCCTTTTTCCTGCTTTGTGCTTTGAAAAAAACATTGCTTTCTGCCATGCCTTGCTGCCAAGCAGCACTGTTGCAATGCTTGTCCTTGCAGTGCTTAAAGCTCTACTTCAACCTTTGGTGCGTCAAATTAAAATTCTCTCTAAATAATAATAGCAAGCAACAACTGATCCAGGTAAAATGCTGTTTGCAGGATAAGGACATGGCTAGCCGAGTCTGTATGGTCTACTGTACTTAAATTCCTCTCATCTAAAATAACTCTCTTTCTTTGAAATATCAGGAAGAACAATGACACTGTTTCGATAGCTGTTCTTTTATCTGGTTATCTTGACTGATGTTCCAAAACCAGTGTCCCGGAAGATGTGGCCTCTATAGGATGAGACATTATAAAGTCTAGCCTTCACCTAATACTTTAAAAGAAAGCAAGCGTTTCTCTACCAAGAAAGACTTTACTCATGTCACATACTAATCATACACCAAAGAACTGTTTAGAAAAAGAAAGACAGTGTCTGCCTCTCCTCCTCAAAAGTAGCACATGTAAAGAAAAACAGTGGCAATAAAGGGAAATAGGAATGGTGAGAGAAAGCACTTTGAAAATTATAAAAGCAAAAATTGGTGGTATCTTATTACAGATGCTATTAAAGCTTTTCTTTTCACACATGCTCATTTTTTCACTGGGGGTCAAATGTCACTGATTACAGATTCTGCTGGGGTGGAGCTCTCATATGTCTGACTCTAAAATTATCTTCATATTTCTCTTTTTTGTGAAGATCACAAGAATCTCTTTCCATCGATCAGTCAGCATTACTCTGACCTACTCCAATACTGGCATGTATTCACAGCATTGTGAAAAAGATGTGTGCCAGAGAAGATCTGTGTATAAAAGAGGTCCTTTACCTTTCATTGCTATGCCCTGTGAATGGAATAGCATTTGGTTATGTCTGTATGTGGGGTCTGAGTTGTCGTATGCTAATTAGGAGTTTAGATGATGGTAGTATGATTTTGTAAAGGGTATTAACAGATAAGCAATCAACTTGGATATTGAACTATCCAGTTTTCCATTTAAGGATTTGTAATTACAAGATGTTTAGCTTTTGGGGAAAAGATAAGGTACTTTCTCCTCAATTTTATTTTATATCTTTGCTTGCTAAGCTACAGAAAGATTTCAGAAGTACAGCACTGTGAATTATTCTGCAGTTAGAAAAGGACAATTTTTTTTTTCTCCTTCCCCCTGAAATCTCCTGATTTGTTGATACAGTGGGGCTATTTCTGTGGAGGGAGTTTGCATCTGGATCATTGTATGACTCCGGTCCCTTAATTTGTGTCAGAATGCAGCAGATGGCCAAATACGTGTCGCAGCTTCAGCAATGTTACTCTCACTCTCATCCTAGAACTGGCACAACAGAAGAAAGCACCAAGGAAAGAGGCCTGACGTTTGTAGGGCTTCTTTTGCTACTGGTATCAGCTAATATAGTTAGCTGGGCTCTAACATTAACGCTTAACTGCTCGATAAACCTAATGAGGAAACTTGGTTTATTTGAAACTGCCTCTCTGTAACAAGAAAGCTGACTCACTAAATCTTAATGCAGTAGGAGATTTTACATCTTTGAGCTAAGACGAGGTACATACAGGGAGGCCTTTAAGGAGCGTTTCCAAGGAGTGTTTGTTTCTAGCAGAGGCCGTGCTGTGACAGGCATCTCGCAATCAGAGCTCTTCGCAAAGAGCCCCAGTGGTTAAAAACAAAGAGAAAAAGAAGGATTCACGTCACACGGTTAAAATTGCCAAGGAGACCCCTGTCCACATTGTGATAATTCAGTGCACTGACATAAAAATTAAATGCTCTGATAGACAATACTACCACAAATCCCAAGACAGGCATGATGTTTAGAAGCAAGGAAAAGAAAAAAATACCTTGATCTTATTCTAGCTCCTGCGTTAGGAATGAATCATTATGAGGATTTCAAAACTTAAGATATTAATATAGAATCAGCATAGAATGGTTTAGGTTGGAAGGGACCTTAAAGATCATGTAGTGCCAACCCCCCTGCCATGGGCAGCGACACCTCCCACTAAACCTGGTTGGCCAAAGCCCCATCCAGCCTGGCCTTGAACCTCCAGGGATGGGGCAGCCACAGCTTCTCTGGGCAACCTGGACCAGTGTCTCACCACCCTCATGGTAAAAATTTTCTTCCTAATATCTGATCTAAATCTCCCCTCTTCCAGTTTAAAACCATTACCCCTCATCCTGTCGCTTTGCTTCCTGATCCAGAGTCCCTCCCCATCTTTCCTGTAGGCCCCTTCAGATACTGGAAGGGGCTCTAAGGTCTCCCCAGAGCCTTCTCTTCTCCAGGGTGAACAACCCCAGCTCTCCCAGCCTGTCCTCACAGCAGAGGGGCTCCAGCCCTTGGATCATCTTCATGGCGCTCCGCTGGACCAGCTCCAACAGGTCCATGTCCGTCTCATGCTGGGGGCCCCAGAGCTGGACACAGGACTCCAGGTGGGGTCTCCCCCGAGCGGGGCTGAGGGGCAGAGTCCCCTGCTCGCCCTGCAGCCCACGCTGTGGGGAGGCAGCCCAGGATACGGTTGGATTTCTGGGCTGCAAGCGCACGTTGTTGGGCCACATTGAGCTTCTCATATAGCCAGTAAAGATGTCTTAATAAAAACTCCCTCATAATTCTTTGTGCTTTTTATAAATATCGTTTTTCCACTTCTAAAGAAATGTAGTTCTGCTTTGTACATTCATCATTAACCTCTGCTATCAACTTTGTATTTCTAAGCTAATGAGTTCAAGAGAAATTATAATACAAGTAAGCAGATGTTTTCTGTTTTGTGTAACACCTATTCTTGCTGAACAAGGAGAAAAGATAATATATGTAGAGGGACATTAATATTTCTTGTTAAAACGTGCTTTGCAGGCTGAAGAAACTCATATACATAATGACAGTCAAAAGTCAGGGAGTAAAAATAGGAATTTGTTAAAAACAGCTGCGCTGCACAACTCTTTGACAGGAATAGAGGAATGCTTTATCCAGTAAAAATTTCAGAATTTATTTAAAAGAAACTGTAGCTGCTAATTTTCATCAAGACAGAAGGTTAACAAGTCCGTGAAATGGGGAGTTGGTTTGGTCTTGTTTCATAACCATGAAAAAAGAAATGTTTAACTCTCTGATAGAGCTGTCATTTTCCTCAGAGCAGGGTTCTCTGTAGCATCATACTGTGGTTGCAGTGTATTTTTAATGCTGCCAACTGCGCCACCATCATCTTAATGCTCCCTGAGAATCTTTCAAAGAAATGCTGACACAAAATATTAGTACTGTTTTAATGCTCCTTCTATCAGTTATTTTTACTTTTTTTTTCTAAGGTGATCTGAGGTCATTGCCACGGGAGTGGCGGGTTTTCGCATGCCGATGTCCGGTGGTTTGTGCGCTGGGCAGCACTGCAGCCAGTGCCTGGGGATACCACCGACGGGTGGACGCTGTGTTATTCAACTGGAGCTGGCATTACCTAAGCAGTTTTCCAGGTTATTTGGTTAGTATAGACCGTATGTCAGAAAAGATCTTGGCTTTTTAGCCCAGTGATTGGCAAGCTGAATTACAGATGGTCCAATCCATGAATTTAGAAACCGATGCAGACAGCTGTCTGCCTGCACTGGAAGGCAAGAGGATAGTTTCTGACCTGCAGCATTGAGGAAGCTCCAGAATATATAGCACAGTACTGTGTCGCATTTCTGCTTTAAAAACTGGTTACACTCTAAACATATACTGTAGCTGTATCTTACTATTTACAGTGACTGAGAGAAACTGGATCTAACGTCCGGTGCTAAACAGTCTGTGACTAGCAATGCACCGTTTTGAAATTAGCACATAAACAGAGTAGACGGGGCGGGGGGGTTGTGTCACAGGAAGATTTTTCTGGTCCGGAAGCTGGAAGTGAAACTGTGACCCAGCCAGGCAGGCAGCATTTCTAATTCGCAGTCACCCCGTCCTTTTCCCCCTAGCAAATGTACCCTAATCCATAACCATTTTGCATGCTGAGGTGAGAAGTTAAATACAAGTAATTGCTTTTAAATAATAAGCTTACGACACAAACCAGCAAGAACAGGGATCCCAAGGTTAAAGATGGCATTCCTTCTTGAAGCTAAGCTGCTGTAAAGGAAGAGGGTTTTTTTGTTTTTAAAAAAAGGAAAAAAAAAAAAAAGCTGTGATATCAGTGTATCTACCTAAGACATATTTGTCTTCCGTTGTTAAAATATTTGTATGGAGGCAAGATCTTTTTCAGGTGTTTGCTCCATATGTACTTGATTGAAATTATCATCGTCTTTGTTGCATGTAAAACTGCTTGCAGAGGGACATATTTTAATGCAGATGGCAACTTTTTTTTTTTTTCCCCACAGCAGTAGAAGATGGTTCCAGTGAAAATATGCTATTCAGATGTCCCTAGTAACAGAAAGAGGAGAATAAATAAGCTTTTTTCTCAACAAAAATCCCTGTAAAGACAAGTGGGATTTTTACTCAAGTATTAGTGATGTTTCTGGAACATATTTGAATGTTACATACTTTGACCTTCTGTATAAATTTGCTCTGAAATAATTCTTTTCTCATTAACACACCTTTTTCCTGCTTAGCATGTGAGGGAGTTCTTTCTGGAGGGAAATGAAGAAATTGTTAATCAATGACATGAGGTGGGCTACAAAAAAGGGGTCATATATCTGTGTATATACTTTTAAAAATTTCATAAGAATTTAGTTGGATTCTATGGGTAACTTTTGATTTCATTTTGTAAACAAATAATATAATTTGGTACATTACTGATACAATTGGAAAAATCTTTCAAAATTTTAACTCCTCAAATATCTCTGTAACTCTCACTGAGGACTGTGCAAGCCATCCATCTGCTCAAAGCTTAACCTTTGGGCTCTTGGTAATGTAGAAGGAATCACTTCAAGTGCTGAAGAGAGAAAAATAAAAATAAACCCAGTCTGAGAGGATAGGTATGTGAAGCTATCAGTAAGAAAGTACAGCACTGTGTTTAGCAGACTTCACTGTAAAATCAGTAAGATAAACCCCAAACTTTGTAGTTCTATTTCAAGAAATTCCTTTTTCCAGAGGAGAGCTTCAGCTGAGGAGTGGGAAGCCACTTTTCTTTCAAGGTTTGTGAGCAGCTTTCTCTGGAGTCCTTGATGGAACTTGCATTTTTATTCCCATTGTGTCAGGAATTTATCTAACTTCAGCTCATGTCAGAAGTCGTCTCAGGTGTAAAACGTATTTGTAAATTACTGTTTGAGAATCTTGAACTAAAAGACCTGGTTTATCTGATGTGAAAATAATTCTAGTTTCATGCGTAAGATACGTAATATGTAACAATAGAGTTGCATTGATTGTACTAGGTTTGTTTGGGGAAAAAAGCAACCCTGACTGAACTAGGCAATTTGCAGCCTTGATTAAATAGAGCAGACAGATGAATGACTGAGAAGAAAAAAGAGCTCTGAAACTATGGACAGAGCAGTTCGCTCAGGCAGTACAGCTTTTCTCTTCTTTTTTTTCTTTTCATGTGCTTCACCTTGGTCAAATTCAGCATCAAAACAATAGCGTTGTAATATACTTTTCCACAAACATATGGAACTTAGCGCTGCCTTTCAGCAAGGCCCTGGTTTGCCACCCGGGATCTTATCTAAAAATATATCGCTGAGTGAGCCTCTGGTATTAGTGTGATTTTGGTTAGTCCTGCTCTGCCTGTTGATGGATACTTTTTCTAGTCTAACTTCGGGGTCCACATAGAGGCATCGGCATGGGAGTTACAGAGGGACAGATCTTGTGGGACAGATGCTTTCTGCCTCCAAATATGGTGAAACTGTGGAGTGGTTAATAATAAGAACTATCAATCCATAAATCATTACAATTACTATTTGCAGTTATGAATGCTAAGCCATTCATGAGGAAGCTCTGGGCACCAAGGTAGTAGGCGCAACCATGGACAAACTTCACTATGACGTGCAGTGAATATAGCGATAGATCTGCAGAAATGACATCTTTTATGAATAAATGCAAATAAATTGGACGTGAAGGGGTTTGGGGTGATGGAGGACATTACTTAGTTTTTATGTAGTGATGGAAATAGATAAAAGACCATTGCTAACATACAGGCACATCTAAAACTTGGCTATATTAGTGGGAGGTGTTAGGGCTGATAAACCTGAAGACTCAATTGTTTATCCACAACACACAAAATAATAGTAGCTCAACACCCATCCTAGGCTGTATTTCCGAGGGACATAACATACTTTGGCTTCAGACCTTTGAATGTGTTACACACTTACTGTTAGGGGCTCTTGAAGGGTGGGCATCTCTCCGCTTTCCCGCTGGAAGCTGAAGTGAAACAGTCAGGGGAGTTTTCAGGGTGTCCAGCAGATCTCACGTGCTGGTAATGCAGCACGCGTCACTTACGGGCATGGTATCAACACAAGAGCTGGTTAACATGCAGTGTCCTATAGGCCAGTTTCTCCAAGCTCTATGTTCTGGATCTCAGAAAGGAAAAAACTTATTAATTTAAGTTTCAAATAATATTTTACATTGAGATTCTGCAGGTCACTGAGTACTAGAAAGACAGATTTTTTTCTAGTCACCAGAAAAACAAGCTACTTCTGGATGTAAATCTAGCACATTTGATAAGTAAAAGTTGTTTTGAAGTATATGGAGTATTTTCATTTTAACATTGAAACTTGTATGTGTTGAGAAAGCCGAACTGTATGTCTGGCTTAGCCGGTGCTCATTTATAAAGACGATATCTAATGACGATAGTGTTCGGCAGGCGTGAGAGCTCCTGTAGCAAAATTTGGAGTTTTAAGGAAATGCTGCAGTTCAAATGGTGATGTCTCATTTGTATTCTCTCAGTTCCCTCGTCACTATTGCACTTCATAAAGCAACTCCAGAAATGGATTGCAAACATGCATCATTTTTGTGTGAGATGAGAAAAGGCTCAATGATCCTTAAATAGTACCAATAATCCCTTTCACACGCCTTTCAGTGTCTGATGATACTGTTCCAAGCAAATCACACATTGTATGAAATATGGTTTCAATCCTGTCTAGAAGTGTGCCACTACTCAGGTCTTTGGGGATAAAGGTGTCACGGAAGGCAGCATTAGCTCTGCGTGACTATGCGGACATGTGGTGTAATTTTAGTCATCCATCTCTTTAGTTGGAGAACCTTGTAGCAGCAGCGTGCTGGAAAACTCAGTTTGGAGTTTCCCCTTTCTACTCTGGGGTCCAGGACATGCAGTATATGGGATGTCTGTATGAACTGTGACTTGATCAAAAGTGTCTGCTTCTGTTCTAGGTAGTGAAGGGTGGTGGTCACAGCATCTTCAGCATCGGTTTCGTAAGTGTAGCTACATGTTAATCGGGTTTCATGGATGTAATGGGCTGATGGACAGAGGATGCGCCTGTTTTCCTGCTGACAAGGCCTTGTGCATACTTTCCAAATGAATGTGTATATGGAGCAAAAGCCTTTTTCTTGTTGCTAATGTTGCAAGCTTCCATCCTACCCCACTGGGGGAGAAACTGAAAACATGGGGAAGTTTGGATTGACCAGAGGCCCCAAATTTGGGTGTATTTCCAGCCATCAGCTGAATCCATGCATGAAATTGGAGTCTAGCTGATTGTGTTGTATCGGGAGGAAGAAGGTTTGGGTTTGTTAGGGTCTACAGAGCTGTGTTTGTCTTGCAAACTCCAGGCATATCAGCATACTAAGTCACATTTATTGCTCAAGAGAAAAATCTTTAGCTTACAGATTCTTCTGGGTTGTCTCCCTAGTGTGACTTGGCCGCACCTTACAGACTAACGGTTGTACAGTCTAACTGTTACATATCGCTCCACTTGTTGTACTGCCCCATACAGGCTGTCCCTAACTTACCGTAAAATTCAGATGACCTTGTAAATTAGTTTTCTCTGTGTTTTGCCGGCGTATGTTAGTGAAATAACATTGTTCGGTCAGTAACACTGAGGAAGCAATACAGGCTTTCGACTAAGACTGCAAGGTCAAGATAAGATTTTATGGATTGTCTTGTTATCAAATCCACACCAGTTAGTTTTTCAAGGTCTTACTGTTAAGAAGATTGAAGGGCCTTGTATTGATGCCGTTGCCGTAACAGCAGCACAGGTTCTTATGTTATCATATGTTTAATGATGACTCCTTTGTTAGAGAAAACCACAGTGCATGAGATGGATTAAGGAATATACTGTACAGACAGAACATCACTGGGAGCAATTAAATACCCTGTTTATACAATGGGTTTTTTAACTTTTTTTATTATTATTATCTTGGAGTACTCTATATATTCAGAAGCACACTATGGCTAAGTCATGGGTGCATGTTCAAACTATAAAAGACATGTTTTCCTGGAGGCTCGAATTCAGTTCCTTGTAAGGCATTCTGTGGCAGTAGGATAGATTTGTTTCATAATGTTATGCTCTGTTCCAAGAATTGCACATATTTAGTGCAATTGGGTATTGAAGTTCGAAGCTGCTTCTCCATTGAGAGTGAAGAATGTTTATCTGCATCTGTAGGTTTGTGTTATGGATCCATCACTGTGGTATCTGACACCAGCTGTTGACAGAGTGGTTTTGTTCCTTCACATTCCCCAAAAAATGCATGAAAAAACCCAGATGATCCAGAAATTGTATGTCATATATAATATAAAGTGTATGTAACTGTGTTACTTCCTGCACTTCTTACTGCTGTTATGTGGTTTTCAGGGTCTCCTGTCAGTGAGAACGCCCTATGATTAATGCCAAAGCTGAGGCAAAAGTGTTCCTTATTGTGGGAACGTACTACACCATGGTGTCTTATGGTAGCTTAAATCTATGAACATACACAAAATTTCCACTGAAGAACTTGATGTCTTGCATTAATGCAGTAGGCATAAGTAATGTGACACAGGGGAAGGAAAATGTCGCCGTCTGAACCAACGATGCCTTTTCACTGTATGCTGTTATTTAGTTAATGACATAGTTCCATAAACAACATGGTGTTGGGTGAATTGTAGATAAATTCTCTGATGAGTCAGATGCCCTTCTTCCAGTGTGCTTTTAAATGTGAAAGATGCTACTTTTTGACATATTAAAGTTGTTTGGTTTGGATTTTTGTTATCTAGTTGTTCATTTCACAAAGATAGAAGGATTTACAGGGTTCTGTATTAAGCCTGAATTATACGATTATTATCAGTATGCCCATGATTTACATTTTGAGTCTGTTGAGGTTTCAAAGCCAAACATGTAGAAGAGAGTAAAATGAGAATCAAGACTCCTTACATAGTTTTAATTTGGTGTCTTTTGCATATGCTGCATGATATTCAGTTCATCTTCGGGTCAAATCTTATGTTTCTACAAAACATTTTGCTTATTTAGTCATAGGATGGAGAATGTGATTTGAATAAGGAGCCTCTCAATTTTTATTTCAAATCTTTAATAGATACTGCAATTATTAAACTTCAATTAAAGACTAGTCTGAATAAAGTCTAGTGTCTCTCTTGCTCCTCGACCCTTCCTCGATTCTGACGCAGGGAGCTGGGGGGCAGCCCAGTGGAGATATTTCTAGAGATAAGTGCTCCAGCTGGCGCCAGCACGGTTGGCAGTCAGTGGTCTGGGATAATGCACAGACAATCTAGTTTTGCTGGGCGGAGGAATGGGACTGGGATATGACGATGGAATTTAGCTACATATTTCTAACAAAACTACAAAGCAGACCTGTGTGCCCACTTGGCCAAGCACTGCCTCCAGAGCTACTTGTTGGACCTGCCAACAGCTGAGACAAGAAAATATGTTTGATCTTTGCCAACTGGCTGAGTAACCAGCACATGTGCACCAGAGGTTGTACAAGCAGGCCAAAAATTAAACAGGATTGATGAGAATATGAGGAGGCTGGAATACATAATGAAATACAAATGAGGCATGTAGCGTCCCGCTTCTTTGCTCGAATCATGATCTCTTCATTTAAATAAGGTGTGGAAAATTTGGAAAAATCTTTTATAAAAAGTACAGCAACGTTAGTGAGATTTCATTAACGGCTGTTAGTCCCACTTTCAAAACACATATGTGTAATGTTTATACCTGAAGTGGAGGGGGGAAATAACAAAAACTTGAATGGCTGCTTATAAATGAGGAGCTTGGTAATCCTTTTAAAACTTTTCTCTGTTTGCAGATGTTAATTAAACAAATGGAAATCTGTTTAGCAAAATAAAAATGGTTTATAATGTTAAAATAAATGAACTAGAAACATGAGTGTTCTATTTTTAAAGAGATGTAGGAGTTTTCTGTTGACAGCAGACAATAATTTCACTTCTAATTTCAATATTTTTCACTCTGAAGGAGATATGCTTGTATATATGCACATATATTCATGTTTATCTGCCTTCATAATATGGACAAATTATGTGTGCATCTAGACATATGTATATACAGATACATACATCTTGTATCTTGCTGACTCATGGCTCAGTTTTGCTTAATTCAACACTTTATCAAAGAGACTCTCAGGGAACAGTTCCACACTTTCTTGAGGAAAGACAAATATGCCCATGGAAGACAGTCTTGTAATTGGAAATAACAAAGAGCAAAATGCTTTAAAGTCCACCGTGGATATAAGCATGCAAAACTGCCTTCACTGTTTAGCTCTTAACTCACAACAGTCTATGGGCATTCTTTAGTTAAATTACACACTCTGAGCCGTTCCTACCCTGAATGAGCAAAGTTAAGTGGGTATATAAGTGGTTTCAGGCTTTAGGCTTTACAAGCTTTCATAATTAGTGCTCTAGACAACATTAATTAAAGAGTACTTTAGAAAGAATATAGGTGTTCAAACCTCTCCAGTGGTTTGCATCTTATTCAAGGATCCCAGTTAGTGGAACACATGGATAATCCACTCAGAAAGTGATCCTGTGCCAGTATGATTATAATTTAATATAATCTGTTTACATCTTTGCACTTGGATATAACACACGTAACTTTATACAAAGTCACTTCAGTTCAAGGATAATTAAATAAAAGATACTAATAATGAAAGAGAACATATGCATATGTTTTCTATTTTATCATAGAGTTTCTTGCAAGTATTGTGATCTATGGTAATCAAATACGATGAAGAGGCTAATAATATTTCTCTTATTTCCCTCTTTAGCCTTGGGCCAGAGTTAGAATTTGTATCTCACCCATCCTCCTGTTATTATATAATTGAGGGAGAATTAAAAATAAAGCACTGATTAATAGCTGTGAAATGCTTTTATGAACAAAAAGACTTACTGACATGTTAAGTATTGTATCTAATTTATTGTGAAAAGGCTGTTTTGATTTTTCTGTTCCATTGTATGTGTTATAGTCTCCTGTCTTCATGAAACCATCTTGGTATCATGTGGCAGATCTTTTGATGTATGATTGAGAATTGTGTTTGACAGTATAGCATCCCCTGCAGTAGCTCTACTTAAGGCTGAAACATATTTTTAATTTTTGACACTACTTGCCTTTTATGCTGTCTCTTCCTCCCATATTGAGATAATTTCCAAACGCTGATGAAGAAAATTACTGCATCTTGTACTGATATAGTTGTAAAGGCACAATAAAATTTGACATCTTCCTTTTAGTGAGTGTGTCTTGATCAGAAATAGGACTATCACTCAGAACAAATTATTTTGAAGCCTAAAGCAGGAAGGATATAATAGTTAAGCACAGAATTACCTGATGGGTCTTTAATCACCCGACAATTATAAAAGAAAAGATATCTGTCCATTATTGCAAAAGGAACAAAAGACCAAGAATAGAAATAGAGACAATGACAAACTAAATTATTGAGGGGGTGGGGGTCTCATGTGCTGTCTAAAAACTCTTTATCAGTGCCTAAAGATGCTCAACAGTAATGGGGAAGCTCAGCCATTCCTGGAGTACATTGAGTTTCTTTTCATCTGGCTTCATATTTTAATTGTTCTAACAGGAATACTGAAAAGCCCCTAGAAAACTGGGATGTCTGCTCGTTTTCCTGTAATGTTTCCCTGACAAAAAGAAGCAGCAGACCCAGAGTGCCTGCGTAGTTTGAGGTGTGGAAACATGTCCGAGTCACTGGCAAGCCACCAGCCTGGACACTGGCCTGGAATGCCGGGGAGAGCAGGACTGCAGCGGTCCTTAGGGTTAAGAGATGGAGTTGCCCGAGACTCCCATCTTCAAAGTCGTGGTAGGATTCCTCCTTGAAGGGGGGCAAAGATACAAAGTTCTGTAAATATTACTTCTCTGTTTTCTTTGAGTGCCCAGTTTTTTATAGCATTTACTTTCCAGTTCCTCTCAGCACTTAGTTAAATTAAGCTCTACTATAAAATCCCGATTTGGCATGATAATACAATAATCATTATACAGGTGAGATTGAATCATCATTTTTACCTCTGGCCTCCACTCTGTGCCAGTGACTGCTGATTATAAATACTATTAGTGAAACAGAAATCAGCACAGTGTACTCAAGTTTCTTTTCAAATAAAGGGCTTTTTTTCAGCGTTCAGGTTCCCCATAGGCTTTTAATCAAGGTTATGGGAAAGTCCATAAACTTTCTGCTGAATATTTAACAAGCTGGAGGTCGTAGCAGACATGAGATCCCAAGGACAAGTGAAATGAGATTGCAATCAGAAGAGCAGAGGAGACCTGGAGATAAGCAAAGCTTTGTCCACAGATAATATCTAACAGAACAAACACCAGAGTCACATTTTCAGGATTCTTTTGTGAGGCTTAATTTTCCCAGTATAAACAGCCATAAAAAGGGGTAAATACAAATGGGTGGTTGCACTGGTTTTAGTCACTGAATTTTGTTGAAATGGCAATTGAAATCCAGTCTGAAAAAGTTTTAAAAAAATGGAAGACATTTCATTATAGTTATACACGTTGCTTTTTTACTGACCTAAATCCCAATTCCCTAACACCTTTTTAAAATAAATTCTGTAAACAACCTCCGTTATACTGCATTGTAATATCTGTTTACATGTGTTTAGCCAAGAACTTTTGTTTGCTAGATCTTTATTACTGAACTTTTATTTAACAGGATAGTTGTGGCAGTGTTTTTCTGTATACAAATGGGAAAGCAGTCTTGCAGAAACTCTTGTCTATGCCTATCCAGCAGCTATAAAAATATAATTACAACACTCTGCATCATGTACGGAGTGACTATTCAGAAAAGTTCTCGGTAATGTCAGCCTGACGGGTATGTAGAGGCTACGTGGGCTTGGCACCATGACTTGGCTTTGCAGCAGCAGAGCAGAGACAGGAGGGAGACGGCGCCACGGAGCTGCTGCGGCTGCAGCGGCCCCGGGAGCTGTGTGGCAGCAGGGGCTGGTGTCTCTGAGACGGTATCAGCTTGCAGCACCTGCTTTTTTTTGGGTGATCCTTGGAATTAACTGCCTAACAAAGTTCACTCCCCATCAATTAGTGGAATTTTAACTGTGTATTTCCTGGAACCAGTATGTTGTTTGTTCTTCGTTTGTAGTAAAAAGTCACTGAAGATTTTAATACTTGGCGATATAGTTTCACAGCCTGCTCTGAATAGTATAGATATAAACTCCTTATATAAACCCAAGTTGTCCTGTGCTTTTTATCTGGTTATTTTCCCTTGTGTAAGAACTATTAAAATCTTTACCCTCAAAAAAATCTGCTGAACTTCAGGTTGACACTGCAGCTCAACAACTGTGCATGTCCCATTTCTGTTAATAGAGTAGCACACTGTTTTGCAGTAAATCTGTTTAGTATTGTCTTTGGCTTAATTATTGTCATAGAAGAAAGGCTGATACCATGGTAAATTCTGTTCGTATTATAGATACTGTTAAGGAGCCTAAACGTTAGCAACTCTGTGACAACCGTTCTAGGTCCATGATGATTTCCATCAGTCTTTCATAAATCAAGTCATTAATTTGGGGGTTCATTTCTAAGAATTGGGTGAATTTTCCTTCAGATTATTCCTTTCATAATTTCTGTTCATTTCCACTGAGGGGGGAGAGAGCCCAGAAGAGAATTGTAAGCAAGTTGTTAATTTTTGTGACAAAACATTTGAGATGTATCTGTTACAAAGGCTCTAGTTTTTACAGCACTTCCATACCCTCCATCATTTGGTGAATGGATTCTTTAGTTCAGATATCTTGGCAAGAACCTCCAGCAAGGAAGGCTAAAAGTGATCCAGCATTTTTTTCATTAAATGCCAAGAGCTGGAATCCCTTTTCTCTTCTGAATGAATGAGGACTGCTCATCCAGCATGGCTGGGCTCTCTGTCCCAGACGCAGCACTGATACTGGCATCCCTGTCCATACACTGTAATGATGAAAAATTTATGCATCTCAGGAGTAGATTTTTTTGCATGACTTCTTTAAAAACAGTGAAGGAAATACCTGTTCGGGTATTCTCCCTTGCCAGACTTAATGAGGTGAGACTTCTGCATGGGGTTATGTGGGATGAAGATAACTTTTCCTGTGTGGGGTTGACAGGGCAGGATCCAGTGCCCCTTGGTTTTTGATCATCCTGTCAAATCACATCTTTGCCACTATATAAATAACCTTATATGAAAAAAAAATCACTTTTTCTGATGTATTTTAAAATACAAGACAAAAATTTGAATCGTGCAATTTTTAAGCCTAGTCATAAAATAACAATCAAGCATTGCAACAATGAAACATGTCTGATAAAAATACTGAAAACCTGAAGGAAAGGTTCATTAATAATAAAAGTAATCTCGATGCTTCACTTGTAAGATATTCATGTTTCACTTGAGACTGTACTGCTTTCAAGATAGGAGAGCTGAAAAGAAGTATACTGTAAACATCCATTATATATAGTTTGTGCATATATCTTTTTCCTATGGCAATCTAATAACGCAGTGTTATACTTCCAGAATAAAACAAAGAGAAAAAAGCTCAGCAACTGATGAAAAAAATTAGAAAACTTGTATTGAAGATGATTCTTTTGATCCCAGTATGTTCAGTCTGTACAGTGAACTTGCACAGGAAGTGTTTATGTTTTAACTGCCCTTCTCCATGGCAGTATCACAAAGTAACAAGTGTAAAGCCACAGGAAGGAACACAACTTTGTTTTAAATAGAGAAGTTTGTTAAAAAATGATACAACTCTCTAATAGTAATACCAGGAACAAATTTAAGAGGAAAATATCAGGTTAAAATTTAAATTATATTTTTAAAGAGCACTTTTTTTTTTTCCCCTCTCTAATGCCAGTAATTTAGAAACTCAGTAGCTGTCTTACCAGTTCAATATAGGACATTTCAATGTGGAGCTACTGAGTTTAGTTTCTTCCTGTAACAAATGTTAATAGTCTTGTTATCTTTGATTAAATATGTTTATCTGCCAGAGAGCAGCAGTTAAAGATAAGAAAAGCAAAAACTTTTAATCTCTTCTAACACTTTTTTCTTGTGTTAGTAATGTATAATAGTTTCTCAGTTTCTGTAGAATGTTTCATAAATACAAATTTAAACTCAATGGGTTAAACTTAAATCTATTTCTCTACTATACATACACTTAAGTTTTTGTATATATATTTTAAGGAACATATAGAAGTTGTCGTCTTGAAAACTTTCAAAATATTTCGTAATACATACACTCTAACAGCACTTAGTAGTAGTTGTACTTGTTCCATGTGATAGATCTGTCCTGGTTTGAGTGACACAGGACTAATTTCTCCTTTAATGCTTGGGAAAACTGCACTTTTAGAAGACACTGTGTCTGAATTTGGTATGTGGGTTTCACGGTCTCAGTGTTTTCAAGCTCACCAGGTGCAGGGATGAGGAGGAGCGAGACCTCGGCATTTGACCCAGGCTGGGCAACAGGATTATTTCATACCACGAACAGCACATCCAATAGAAATTATAAAGTTCGCTGAGGAGTTTCTCCTCTTCTTTCATGGCAGCAATCCTGAGAACTTCTTGCCCCAGTGCCAGAGCCCAGAGCCTTTCCCTTTCTCCTGAAGCCACATGCAGTGTCCGACATTTGCTGTCCCGTGCCGGGAGTGCATGGCTTCCCATGGATAGAAAGGGCTGAGTATGATCCTTGTGTATTTTATATTGATATCATGATCAATACTGGTTCTTTAATATTATTAATGTCAATTATTTAGTCTTATTCTATTAAATCTGTTTCTATTTCAGCCTTCAGGTTCCCTTGGTTTTTCTTCCCTGATTCCTGTTCCCGGGTGGGGAGAGGTCATCAGGTGAGAGAGTAATTGTCTGAACGATAATAAATTGTTGTGGGTTTCTCAAACCAGAACAAGATCATACCAACTGTTTCTCTTAGACAGGCTTACTCAGTAGCAGCACAGTCGCAATCTCAGGTCTCTGCTGCTTTCGGTGATTACAGGCTTGGAGTTGTCTGACTTTGAAAAAACAGCACAAACGTCCACGGAGAAACATGATTTCCCAAGCCACCTCTTCTGCTTCTGTAAGATCCATGAAATTAGAAGAGAAGAGGAGAGAGACTGAGATTAGAGACCCTCAATGTGATAAACTTTCACGGTATCTCTGCAGAATATTATAAATGATGTGCTTATGAATAACACATAATCATTGCAGGGATTTCATTTATTCATATGGAGGTATTATTATGCAGTAAGTGCAATAGATACTATACATATGTCTCATACGTGGAGGTGAAAGCGATCTTTTTCTATTCTTTGTGCTTCTTTGCATTTTCAGTTCATTTTTTCTGAAAATATAAGATGTTTTTAGAAAATTTAAATTATTGGAGGTTTTGGGGGTGGGGGTGGTTTTGTTTTTCTTTAAAGATTAGCAGACACTAATAAGCCAAATGAGGGAAGGTATTAAAAAGGATATAGATAAAACTATTTCAGTGTGAAGCTGACTGAATAACTGCTGATCTTGTGAGAACTGGAAATTTGAAACCTGTCTCTGCACCAAGTATAAGTATTAGATATGGATAATAATCTATATTAAAGGCAATATTAATGCTTTGATAGAAATAAGATTTGTTGATATAAGTGAGATACTTTCATTCCACATTCAAAATAGTAAAAGTATATATGTATTTATCTGATAGTTGTTTCACCTAATAGAGAAACAGCAACATTGTGGCTAACAAATATGATAAACAGGCTATATATGCTAAATGAAGAACAGTATCTGAAAACCTGGCAAGACTGTGACAAGCCTTCCAGATAGCTAAAAAGCAGTAATGAAAGAATCTGTAGTCTTGTCATATTAGAAATATTCATAAATCCTGCATAATGTGACAATGAAATGGTTTCAGCAGGATTAGGCAAGGAAGTGCAAAATTATTTATTTTTCCAGAAAATAAACTAGACTGCAAAAATGGGCAGGATGACATCCTGTCAGCATCTCAGAGAACTTTATTCAGCCCATGTCCTTCATATCTGATCTATATTTACAAATAAGGATGTTATGGAAGGATATATGAAAGCTGTCCCTATTACATGAAGTTTGATACTGTGTCTTTACTTTATTGTAAATGCCCATTTAGCCATCTGTCTTGATGTAATACAGAGAGATACGTTGGGTTTTGTACTAGAAAACAGAGTAGACGCTTTTCTGCCTTCTCAGTATGTAGGCAGGATATATAGCCTCCTATAAGATACTCATCAATATGAATGATAACTTAAAACAAGATCTCTTTTCCAAGATGGGGCAGGTAAGAAAAAGTGTCGCTGATTTGTCCTTGGTGCTGTTTCAGGTTTTTTCCCTACTGTCTCAATTGAGGGGGGAAAAAAAAATACAGCTACACACTGTCACTGGTGTCTGAGACCAAAATAATTTTAAGACAAAGTTATAAACATAGGATTTATAGGTGGAAAAGATACATTTCATTAAAAAATGAGTCAAAGAAATCATCAAACCCACTCATCTGAAATGGTTTGTAAAGTTTCTGGAATAACAGCCATGGACGTTTTCCTGGGTTTTGGCAGGAAACAATAGTGATTGACTGAACTTAGTGTCCAACTGTAAATGTTAGCTAGACACAACATTACTGCCAGCGTTATAAAATCATTTACTGTGCGATCTGAGTAGTAGAGGTGACAATGGAAATTGGAGTTGAGAGCTATATGGCTTGCCAGGGACCCGTGGCCACTGTTGTCCTATAAATCTTAATTTGCTCAGTTTAGTTTTGGCTTAGTTTTATTACGGTATGCAGGTACCTTCTTACTTGTGAATTTTTCTCCAGTACGCTCACAGAGCTGTACATGACGCTGTACTCTATCTCCTTATACTGGCAATTAAAGTGGACCTGAAATAACGTGGAAAACACAGGTATATCTTCATCTTGTTTCAGTATGAGAAAATGCTGTTACTCATTCAACATGGATGTAATTAGTTTTAGGTACAAGAAATTCTAGGTAAGGTCTCTGAATGGAAGTCAAGCGATGCAAACCTGCTGTGTCTTTTAATGGGTTTTGTGTCCATGCAGCAGTTGATGTGTTAGGTACATAAAGAAAGATTTAAGTTCATCTGTGGTTTCTACTTTATATTTGCGACTCAGGATGAAATCATGTAACCTGTTACTTTTAAGTCTGCCTGTTGGAATTCTGAAACTGGTATCTGTAATTTCGAGTTAAGATTTTTCTGAACTTCCTATAGTATTCAGTGTACACATTTTGTGGGGAAAAAAGAATCTGTGCAGGCACACGTTAAAAAGAAAGAGTTCCCGACTTTGTTGGTTAACATTTTTCAGACAAGTCATTATCTGTCTCCCATAATAACAAATTTTTACAGTTTTTCTTTTTCACCTGAATGCTGTGAAATCCCCAGTTAGACATGTGTCCTGTGCCTTTGCTAACATTAGGAAGTCATACTCGCTTGCTACAAATCGCTGCAAGGAATTTACTATTTGTTAAATGTGAATAAAGGATAATTGGTGATTGTTTATGTTTTCAGCTCCCTAGACTTGTTAAGTGAAGCTTTCTTTGGAGTTCAGTATAGCTTTATGAGTACAGTTGTCATAGCATGGACTATTATTTCATCAGCAGAACAGAAATCTTGCTAATTTATTTTACCGATTACAGTGCCTGGTGGCTGGCAGTTAGGCTTGTTTAAGCTATTGTATTACCATTTCCTTTAGTGTAGCTTTCTGCTTTATGTTGTGAGTAAATGTCATCTGCAGATAAATTAATAATTTGTTGTCATTTATTGAAGCAAGAAATAAGAGAGCTGGAAGTCAGCTACACATGCAGGACCACTGCAATGGTAGAACCACACAGAATCATGGAATGGTCAAGGTTGGAAGGGACCTTCAGAGATTATCTAATCCAACCCCACTGCCAAAGCAGGTTCACTTAGACCAGGTTGCACAGGAACATCCGGGCGGGTTTTGAGTATCTCCAGAGAAGGGGATCTCTCTGGGCAGCCTGTTTCAGTGTTCCACCACCCTCAAAGGAAAGAAATTTTTCTTCATGTTCAGGTGTAATTTCCTGTGTTCCAGTTTGTGCCCGTTGCCCCTTGTCTTGTCTCTGGGCACAGCTGAAAAGAGTCTGGCCCCATCCTCTAGACACTCACCCTTTAGATTTTGCGAAGCATTGATGAGATCCCCTTTCAGTCTTGTCTTGTGCAGGCTAAACAGCCCCAGGTCTCCCAGCCTTTCCTCAGAACAGAGATGCTCCAGTCCCCTGATCATCTTTGTAGCCCTCCACTGGACTCTCGCCAGTAGTTCCCTGTCTTCCTTGAACTGGGGAGCCCAGAACTGGACACAGTGCTCCAGATGTGGCCTCACCAGGGCAGAGTAGAGGGGGAGGATGACCTCCCTCAGCCTGATGGCCACGCTCTTTTTAATGCCCCCCAGGATGCCATTGGCTTTCTTGGCCACAAGGGCACATTGCTGCCTCACGATCGACTTGTTGTCCACGAGGACTCCCAGGTCCCTCTCTGCAGAGCTGCTTTCCAGCAGGTCAGTCCCCAGCCTGTACTGGTGCAAGGGGTTATTCCTCCCCATTCATCCTCTACTTAACTGTTTGTCTGAACAAGCTTTTACATGCAGTCAGGTAATTAAACACATACATAAATGATATTGAAGTGAGTTTCTTATAGTGGAAATGTCCTCTTCTAAACGGTGTAAGACGCTGAGTCCCTTCAGAGTGGTTCATCATAGTTCTTGTTTCCTACGGGGTTCAGTCGCAGTTTGATCAGCGCATTATTAGCTAGAGGTGAAGGCTGCACTTGTCAGAAAGTAGTTTTTGTTCTGCAGGATTTGACCTTGCCATGCAGAAGGACCTGCTCGTAGAGGACACAGTGAAACCATTTCCTTAGCTGCAGCTGAATGTGGCTAGCTGTCTGGCTGCTGCTTTTAATTGAATCGACCACCAGCCAAACAACTTGGCTTGTTTCCATGGCCTTGTTTCTTAGAGGGTTTTTTTTCACCTAGTTTGTCCAAGGATAATCTGAATGCTACAGCTTCTTTGTGATTGTGACTAAATAGCACGTTGCTTTACTCTAGGTAGTTTTATTAATCTGTATTAAGCTCATGACCAATATGGACATAGTCCCTTGATTTTGCTTTTGTTTTTTATTATAGTCCTTAGTAAATATGATCACCTTTATCATTGGCAGAGGTACTATAAGGAACAAAAAAAGTCTCGGAATAAAGATATTTTTACTGAGTGGGTGTGATAAAGAGTTGTAAGATAATTGAAAAAAAATGGAAGCTTATTCAGTATCTCATTATTTGCTGGTACCTTGATGGATTAGCTTACAAATTATGGCGGTCAGGCATATCCTATTATTTATACAATGGGGGTTTTTTAAAGAAAGTTCATTTTTAAGGTAAGCAATCAAGTAATTCCTTATATGGAGATAGGGGAATACTTAACCTTGAGTACAACAACATTAACTCCAGTGAGCTTAATGAATTATTCATGCTATTATCCACCTTGAGAGACATCAAATCGCTCTGCACTGTCTGCAAAGTGCAGTTTACCAAAAAATGATAGCTTGGTGAATTATATTTGTATATCTGAACATTAAACTAAAGACAGTGCTGTGAAAAGGCATTGGTGGATGTACCTGTATAACCCATGCAGACACAAGGTTCTGCATGTCATTTCCTAATCCACTCGCAGTCATAACTCTTTAATAATTCGTTTGCAAGGAATGGCCTGATAGACAAAAATAATTTAATATTCACAGATTCATATACCAGCAACAGAGGATGTAATCACTGCAAGCACTAACCTTTTTACAAAGAAGCTGCTCATTATGGTTTCTGGAGTTTGGTACAACATCCTGAAGTATGAAGTTGCCTTTTTCTCTATTGTATTTGGGTTTTTTGCAGATAGAAAACAAACCACTATTTGCCTTTCAGTGTCCAATTCTGGAAGGAAAGTGACTATTTTAAAAGCTTGGTTGAGTCTGGCACTGGCATTTTTGTTGAAAATAACTTCAAACTATTTTTCTGAGCTCTTCAGACATTTGCTCATCACAAATATTTCCTGCTTTTCTAAAGTCCCAGTTTAGCAGGATGCTTAGGTACATATACGTAATCGTGAAGCATACAGAGAGTATCGGTTTCTGAGTTTTGTGTGTGTTTATACAAAGAGAATTTTTTTTCCAGAATTTCCTTACTTAAAAGCATTTATGTCTGTTATTGACATCTGTAATATTATTATAGTTTATTCTGGAGAAACTTCACTCAAGGAAGTCATGCAAGAGACAGAGCCTTGTGGATTCCTTTTCTGAATTTATTTTTTAATAGTAAGATATAGAAGATTCTTAAAATTCTAACTAAAACATCCTTTACACAGGAGTCCGAGTGACAGACTGACAGACACACACACGTACATGTGCTTCATACTGCAAGGACACATGGATGGAGTTTCTGCTTGTTCTGGTGGCTTGTATTTATTACATTTTACTCTCCTTACATTGTAGTTTAAAAAATAAATTATCTCCATATTTTAATACTGAATTGCCATTTTGCTGGAACTACTGATTTCAGCAGGTTGCCTGTAATAAGCACAGCTCCTTAGCCAGCTTCCAGATTAGAAAAATGGCTTTAAACCACCTTTACCGCAAAGGTTTCTGCGTTGTGCGTTCTGGAGCTGTGGCGCCCCAGGCCTGTGGGCCAAGAGCCTTTGCTCACTGTCCAGCCTGTGCTGAGGACAAAGTGGGAAGTGCCTGCAAACACAGCAAGCTTCCTTCCTTCCTTCTTCCCAGTGCTGGCAAGAGTGTTTTCAGATTGCTCAATTTTATACCGAACGAATGCACATTCTGCAAAGGTGTGCAGACTATTTTTCTTAACAGTATTATGTTTTTAAGATATTTTGTATGTAAAAATATGTATGTATCGTATGCATATGTATATACATTTCTATTTTTAAAATAGCATTAAGAATGTCATCAGTTTTCAGGGAATATAGGAAAGAACAAGAACAAGTATTACACTGTTTATTCCAATAGACTGCTTTTTATAATCTAGAAAGGCTACCTTGCTTAAGAAGGGCTTACTATATGATGAGGCAAGGTTTGAATGCAAAATCGCAGGCTTCATTCCAGAATTTCCCCTCAATAGCTTGAAGATATGTCTACGTACAAATACTTACACTTTTCACTTTCTCTATGGGCTGTTCATTCTCTGGACCTTAGCACAGAATTATGTACTTTCCTGTCATATTTATCATTAACATCTAAAAAATTATCTTAGTAACTACCCATAATGCTTAGAAAGAAGGGGTGGGGGGTGTTCGAAGAGGACGTAATTTTACTGTCTGAATATAGAGAGATGCAGAACTCCCGCAGAAAGAGATTTATCATTAACTAAAATTCAAAACATCAAAAAGATTCAAATTGAACCCTCTGGCATCTTCAGCTCCATATCAAGCCGGTATTACCAATTTCTGAACATAGTCACTAATTGCTTTTGTCTGTGAAATGTCTTTTAACCCATTAAAAAGGCTCAGGGCAAAACCCATGTATGTTATGGATTTAGTTCCTAATACTTTATAACTCACAAGATCTGATAACTGTGATAAATCTCTAAAGACTCCCATGATCTGAGACTAATCTTTTCCTGGTGTACTATGCTTGTAGCATTAATTATGATTTATATATATATATATATGAGAATGCATTCACTAATTTTGAAATAGCCAAATAATTTAAAGTCAAAATGCTCATGAAGGGCTGTTTCCCATCTGAACATACAAGCACAGATAAACTTTCCTAGCTATAGAAATACCAAAATTAATAGGATAGATGGCAATTTGCATCAGTTTCAACTTTTGCCAAGAGACCTTTAATCGTAAGATTTAGAAGTTCTCCAGTCAATGTCTACACTGGCAGGAAGATATTGGGACCACTGCAAATCCTGGTCTCTCAAATTATTAGTTAGGATAAGGAATTACAGAAAGAAATTGTAAATATCCAACTTGAATCTATGTCACAGTGTGGACTCAAAGGGTGAATGGAGGATTGTGTGTTTTTGCAGTGACCTGGAGTGTCCCGTGTGTTATTTTACAGGTTCTTCATAAAGCATTTATCAAGTCTACCATTACAAAGTATTTTTTTATATGGCTTTTCTTTGTAGAGCTAATTTCAGTCTTGTGTTTTGTCTGCTCAGTGTTTTTGGAAGACCTTCTGACTTATTTCAGAGCTTGTAGTTTTAAAATTACATTGTCTGGAATATGCAAGGCTCAGTATGAGATCTGTCAGTTGTGTATCTCTACAAAGGAAACTGGTTTTTATCGCGATTTAAATAAAACTGTGTTTACCTGACTTAACCTTTTTGCCAATAGAGATTTTGCTCATCTTAAAGACGTTTGAGAATGGGAGGAAATGGCTTTTCTTTTTCTCTGAATAGCAAAAGAAATAATCTGCAGAAGTGATTTATTTAAGTCTACAGCTGTTTGATTGGGGGGTTTTGTATTTCAATTGAGTTGGGCGCCCCAGGTACCCTTTGTCTAACTCCATAGGTGATATTCTGAACATTGCCACTGTAGCAAAAGAATTGCAGGTGGAGGATTAGTAAAGTGGGACTTACAGAGGTGGTCATGAATAGAATGGAACAGGACTATATAGCAAACAGCCTTTTTGTTTGTTGTTTATATTGTTTTGATTATAGTAGTAGCTTTGCATGAATCGGTTCAACGCTAGAATACAACTTTGCTGACTGCATGAATTTGAGGAAATGATTAGGCTTCCCTGCACCAAACGTACTTTTAAAGAATAATACATCATCTTAGTGCTCTTGTCTTTGTTTCCAGACTGGATAGGAAATTCTTTCAGCTAGAACTTATTAGAGTAGGTTGTATGTGTACTGTATTACTTATAAAAGTATATTTGTATGTGTATCAATATAATATATTTAACATTTGTCTTATGAATTCCCTTTATTAACTATGCTGTTTCTAATTTGTCAAAGACTTTTAAAAGGAAAGGAGGGGGAAATGTTAGCTAAAATAGGGAATGAGAAATACATGTTGATGCATGAGATCATGCAAGTATTTTCCATGATTCATACTATATCAAGAAACTTCCTCACAAGTTTGGAAGATATTTTGGAAAAAAATGTTTACTTTTGGTGTTTAATATACCTTCAGTATATTTACCATATTTTTAAGCACAAATGCAATAGGACAGAATGAAAGCTACAGTGCCATCTGAAGTGAAAGCAAATTTATCAGTTTAAAATAGACCTATTTGATAATCTCAAATGCAGATTTTTTTTTTTTTAAATTTCAGTCACAATAGTACTGATTTTAAAAAAAGCTGTTCAGATGCTTATCTAGAAACAACAGAGTGAAATCAATCAAGATTTGCTCATTGCAAATCACCCTACGTAGGTACAAAATACCCTGGAAAATAGCTTTTATAGAGTAATTTATAACCATCTGGTCTTTTGCTTTCACAAATTCCAATGACTTATACCAAATTTTCTTTTTATTAATGTCATCTATCTTATTTTCTTTGACTGTATGTGTACCTACTGAGGTTATGAATGATCAACTGCAAAGCAGAACTCACAGGAAATGCGTACATGCACCAGCCACGGTTTTCTTAGGGGTTTTCTGTTTGTTGGTGTTCGGCTTAGTCCTTTTTCCAATCTGAAACAAAACGATATCTACTTAATTTTCCTTTTCAAGTGGACCTGAGGTAAAAATTTATTGCAGATACTCACAGATACCACATCGTATTGAGAAATATGTAACTATTGCATTTATCTGATTAACTTTGGAGTAAGATCATCTATTAATAGTATATGTTATTGTAGGTTGTATATGTTGTTAGCTACTACTGGAATTGATGCTTCGATTTACTGAATTTGCATGTTTTAACCAATTTTGAAATTTATAATTGATGAGTGACAGGCATGATTAACATAAAATAACAAAGATAAAATAAATTCCATCATTTCTGGGGATAGGGGAAGAAAAATAATACTCTTCAAATGCAAGACGACAGGTTTATGGATTGCGGTTTAAAGCAGACTCAGCAGACGGACATATTCAGTCACGTACAGCTACCTGATATTTGGTTGTCAAAGACCTTGGGCTGTGCTGGAAGCAGACATATTTACCTCTCACATTTACAGATGGGTCAGGACTGAGGTCACAAACAACAAAGGAAAAGAAATCTCAGACTTTGCCTGCTAGCACTGTATCTTGGGATGCAGCTCTCTTCTGCCTGAGTTCAATTTCTAGTGCTCCCTGACCCTTACCCTGCTATAAATAATCAGAAATATTCATTACAGAATGGCAATAGCTTTGGAGAAGTGATGGCATGCATATTATAAAAGGAAAAATACATCCAATTCTCATATCTCCTTGCAAATTGTATTGGAAAGCCTTCAGCTGAATATATTCACATCCTGCTTTATGAAATGCTACAAATAATGTGATGAGTTGAATTTTCCTCAAATAATTCAGCTCATGTAGATGTGTGTGTACCTATTTCACAGTGTAGAGGGTTATTGTTTTCTGTTTTCAGACTGATACAGCATATTGAAATACTGAGAAAAATCCTTTAATTTAAGGTCAGGTATCGCTATTAAAGTCATAAAGTCATATAGATTGAGAAGTGCTAACATGGTGCTGGTTTGTTGGGTTTTTTTCTATTTTTGTAGGTTTTGCTTTTCTCTATAAGCTTGAATCAATAACATTTACTGCCTGGAAAATTCTACTTTTCCAGACATTAACAAAAAAAAAAAAAATCCTGGCTCTGATTCCACAACTCAGTCACTTGCAATGGATACCAAAGAAGAACGTGCTCTTAGTAATGTCATTTCTGTGTATTCAAATTTCACGAAGGGCACTCTAGAAAGAAACATGAGGCTCTTTTTTTGTATTAGCATTGAATTTCGGGGATGGCTTGCTTTGGATAATTTTCCATTTGTTCTTGTGAAACTTGTTACATTTTCTAGGTTTTTTTCTGTGCAGCCAAAAATGATAGAAGCACTGTTGGCTTTGGAACTCTCACTGCTGCTTTGTTTTTCTCACCACAGAAAATGAAATTCCACAATGCATTTGCAAGCTGATGCTTCAATAAAAGAAATGAATTGTACAAGAGCAAGGAATGCAAGATTCAAAGGCTTATTCAAGCTATGTTGTGGTCTCTAACACACCATACCAGCTGAATTTCTGATAGGAACGCTAGGTAAAATTTTCTTCAGTGCAACGCATGAAAAGCAGCTATTATTTTTTGTTAATTAATTTAGGTTTTTTATTAATTTAATTTAATTAACTTTGTTAAATATCTTCAATTTCTAGCTTCAGCATTTGCTTTGGATAAGACCACAAAAGTCTGCTAAGTTGTTAACATTTGCTGCTGAAAAGAAATACAATTTTCACTTGTATGCTTCAGGCACCAGTGGAACTTAGAAACTTTAGCAGTGACAGCATTCACAACTCGGTTCCCATTCCATGCTTCAGCTCTTAAAACTTCTGTGCGTTTATCATTATTACTGTTAATATTCAGTACAAATCAGTGGCACTGTAGTTGTACGCAGTGTTTTCTAAAACATTAAAGCACAACATAATGTACCTGTGAAGACAGTATTTTCTATTTTGCAATTGTTCCTATTATTTATGCTTATGTATACGTCTGTATTGATTTATATTTGTTTTGGTTCTTTAATAAGGAGGGACAATCCTGACACCTACAGCAGAGTGAAAGCTAACCGTGTTACATGTGGCAGTGATTAGTGGAGGCTCCTGGGTTTAGGAAACGCGAGCATCGGTAAGGAGCGTCTGCAGCAAGTGCTCTGGCACGTACAGATTGGCATCTGCTGTTCTTTCTACACAGACAAGTTTGTATTTGCAAGGAAGTAAATGTAGATGGGAAATTACATTACATTCAGTGATCCATACTGATTCCCTGCGTAGATTCTCTGTGCTTAGTGTTGTTCTCTTTTGAAAAAAGAGAGTGAGCTCTTACAGAGGATTCTTATGGCACATTAACAGTGTCCATAAGTGGAGCAAGAGCAGAGTCCCTGATAAATTTACAGCCTTATTTACTGCATAATAAGTTCCCAAGGGAGATAAACTCTCAGGTGCAATGATCCGTAGAGGCTAAGAAGAAATTGGAGGCAAGCGGACTCACCGACATTCTTCAACTGATTACTCATAAACCTTGGAAAAACACCATTTTAAATTCTGAGACAGCCTAATTTTATACAAACAGTGCACAGTTTTAAATTCATTTACCCTAGAAAACTTCATGTGTTGCCCTGGTAATTTATGTGATGTTCCTTTGCAGGAACAAAAATCTATCTTACACTTAACTCTTTTTGATAATTAATTCTCTCCCATCTGCTTACAGCTGGTATGGTAGAAATGTGCTTGCAATTCCGTATTTGCTCATGCCTTGGAGTCATCTTTTAATAGAAATAGCTGCGAATCTCCCAGTAATTTTGGAATAAGCCTTTTTCACTTTCTGGCCAGCGTGTCCAAGTCACATTCCTTGTTGCAATTTTTAGTATGTTAGGGGAACGCAACCTGACCTTTTTATACTATTTAATAGGAAGGTACAAGCTTTAATTCATAAATGATACATCCTGCAATTGAAATACATTCATAAGAGCAGTGTGATCACATTCCCATAAACAGAAACGTCATACCTCCAAATTTATCTTTTTTCTTCTCTCCAAGAATCTCCACAACATTTAAAGTACATTATTTTTGCAACCAGGCAATAATTTCCACCTAATAAATAATCCCAGAGTGTTGCTGCTCTAACCAGCCTAGTTTATTTAACACAAGATAAGGCACTCCATGTTTCCCCTTGCCCTGGGTAATGCACTGTGCGTTCGTGTGGGGTAGGTTTTATTAGACATTTCTTGAGTTATCTTTTGACCAAGTTTTCAAGGTAAATGTATCCAGTTTCTGCCTTGCATATCTTATTTATTGTAAAAGCCTGCAACAAGCCAGGAGACAATTGCTCCAGAACAAAGTAATACAGGAACACAGTAGCTGGCCACAAACTAGGCTACTCTTAAGACCTCGGCAAATGAGCTGTGTTGACTTAGGATTCGTTGCAGCTTGCCTGCCGTGTCAGAGCCTGCAGTGTTGGCTTCCTTCTTACACAGTGAAATAAGCCACAGTCTTGCAGTGGAAGGAGAGCTCTAAACGTGTATTTGATGACTAAAATGTGTGCATGCAAGACATGAATGCATACGGTTGTCCAGAAGGATATATTTGCCCTTTGTAATTACAGCTTCCAATCACAAAGGTTTTACGTGGATTTTGCAGAAGATAAGTAAGGCGATTCTTTTCTACTTGACTGTGTTTTAAGGAGGTCTAATTTTCAGTTAGGTTTTTAATCTAAAGTATTTTATGAATTTTTATTACTCCTGACTGGTGATCAACAAATACTGATAGGTATTTATATTTTTTAATGTTTGATACTTTTTAATATAGTAAACATTCCTTTAAAATTATCCTCACCAAACCCAGTATTGAAAAACTCCAGAAGTCCTGTTTTTCAATTAATACTGCAAACTGAAACATACATCAGTTCTTATTCATGTGCTGTCAAGTACTCTGATGAGCTGTTCATTTGTCACAGTAACTCATATTTTTCTAATGCAGTTAGGACCTGCCAGAAAAGGACTTGGGGTGTTCGATTAGGTTATATTTAGTAAAATAAAAAGTCTAAAAAAACTGGTTTAAAAAACCACTGGAAATTTGGCTCTGCAAAATTAAATTAAAATACTGCTTTTCGATGAAATCACATATTTTGCTGTTGCATTTTCAAATTAAATTGTTTAATCTAAAAACCATAATGAAGATACATTTTGAAATTAAGTAAATGTTTTGTTATTTAAATGTCAAAGTCTTCTATCTTTTCAGGGTGTTTTGGTTTTCACAAACAACTGCATACAATCAATGAAATGGCTGGCCTTGTTATAGTTATAAATAATTATATATATAAAAATTATAATTCCAGCTAAAAAATTTCAAAGCTCTTCTAAAATCAGTGGAAAAGAATGAGGATTTTTCTTTAGATGAAATAATCTATTCTCACACAGGACACATGGCAGAGATCCTAGCCAAGTGCATGGCAGTATAGATACTATTCAATGTGACTACAGGAGAAAGTATAAATCAAACCATGTTTCCGGTTGCTTTAACTTGTTCTGCCCACTGGCAGGTGGTTAATTCATTCTGTGGCATATCTAAATGTGGATTAAGGTCACCTTTGGTTACTCTTAAAGTACAAAACTGAATTTAATATTTCACATTTCATTGTCCTCTGCATACAAACCTCTCTACAAGTACTTTTTCTATTAATGTGCTAGGGAAACCAATGCTTTTGTTTTATGTACTTTTAAAGTTCATTTCTGCTGCAGAATATGAGCCATAGGATGAATGAAATAATCATTGTGAATTTTAGCATACATATCAAATAAATACATACTATTTTCAGCACTTGGCTAAATACAGTGCACCTTATAAAACCTTCTCATTTGCAGGGATCTGGCTGGCAGAATTGACAGCCTGATACTAGCTAATGAGAGTTGGATACCTGACTTCAGGTAGCTGTGGTTCACTAGCTACTACATGCTTGGGAATGTGTGCAGAAAAATACTAAACTTCTGTCAGGAGTTTGCACGTTACTGTTGTAGGTCAAGTAACATCAAATAGTAAAACATCATCATGGTTTCCTGAATTTGCTGCTCCGTGTCACATCCACTTGCAACAGTGAATGAGAAATTTTCTCTGCTCTTTGTTTAAACAGTCTCAATTTCAAGTATACTTTTCTACAATTCTTAGATGGATATTATTTAATTTTTATATTTAGGAAGACCAATGTGCAAATTTCAGAGCCACTGATCAAGTGGATTTTAACAAGGCAGGAATACTTTGTAATGTAGTATTGGTGTTTTTTCTTATTGTAATCATAGTACAGTGAATTAGCTTGTATAAAGAAATACTTATTCAAAAAAGGCTTGATCAGTTTTCTTCTTGATCTTTTTCTCTACACTATCCAACTACTTTGTCAACACTGTTCAGTTTACCTCCATAAAGCTTCTTGTGTGGGTTGTGATTGGATTCCATTTTAAAGCTGGAAACACTGGCAGAAGAAGGCTTAAAAAACTATTATCCTCTAGAAACTCTATGACAGACAGGAAATTGTCCTTACTGTACTCCAGTTCTTTAATCACCAGACTGTTCATACTATTCTGACTGGTTTGGACCAATAGTGTGTAATGACTATGGTAACTCCATTCTTAAACAAACAATTTAAATAATCTGTTTATAGGAATTTCTACTTCATTTAACAGTCCCTATCTTGCTTTGATTCGTACTTGTTCTTTAAACAAAAGCTGTTTTAATTACTTATAACCACTGCTTTCTGTTTATTTCTTTTAACAGCTCATTCTTATTACTGGTATTCTAGCCGTAAACCTAAGTTTGAGCTTTGCAATCAAGGCTACCAATAATGATTACTTTCAATAAGAAATTTGGATTAATTGCAAATATTATTGTCTAGTTCCAGCTCTGATTTAATTGCCTTGTTTCCATATTAATAACTTACATGGCTTTAGAAATGAGTGCATCTCCCTTTGCTTATTTAAAGGTAGACTGGACAATTTAGCAAACCAAGGGCTTTGGGAAATACCTTTTCTTTCTTTGTACTCAAGAAGTGAACATCAGAGCGATAATGTTTTAGGAGCACTTTACAGTACATAGAATAAAATCTAAAATAAAGTGCATGGGCAAAAACTGAAAAAACCCTCTCTAATAGTTTATACTTTTTCTTTTGTGATCCATCATTGAATAATACCTTATATAAACAAACTACATAAATTTCAATATTCTATCTGTGAGATTAAAATCTTAATGGGACCTAAACTGTTGTTTTCTTATCTTTTTTTTGTTTGTTTGTTAAATGTAGATTAAAATGTAGTTGGGAAAAATAGAAATAATTTTTAAAGAACCTGATAGCAAAGTATAAACAAAAAACTGTGATAAAAAAATACAATGTTACTAATTAAGCCTTATAATTAGTATTGTAGGTTTCTTGGGAAAACCCACCTGGCAAGTAAGATCTTGTACTTCATTAATTTATATTGCCAGTTTCCAATTTCATTTCAAGTCTTTGCAGAGGTAGACTACAGAGGACTTTGATATGGCTGCTTAGTCATAGAATGGGAAAAGGATATCTTGAGGCCCTTGTTTGTGCAGCTATCTGCTATCTGTGTTAATTTCTCTGAGCTGTAAATTGTCGTGCAGTCTATAAATAACTTCTTGCTCCTCATAATTATATGGAGACTGGTTCAATCATTCCCATAATGAAATCTCTAGAAGTACAAGTATTGCATTACTGCTGGCAGTGATCCAGTCTACTACATTGAGTCAACACTTACAAATATCCCTCAGGTTTCAAGTGCAGTTCTAATTAAAACCTAGAATTTGGATAGCCAAGTGCCAGTTGGTTCCTAGTTCCCACAGAGCATGTGGAAAATCTAATCTTCCCCCCTTTTTCCTGTCCTTTAGATGGCAGCATAGCAGATGCACAGCTCTGCGCTGCTGAAGCGCCGTCTGGAAAGGATGCCTCCGGAGGAACAGCACTGAGCTGAGGGAGCTGCCGTGCTAGCTGGGGCACTGAGAACGTTATTGCCCTTCCCTGCTTGTACGGGTAGCCTGTTCTGTCACCCCTATTTGCTCAGATAGCTCTTTGCCCAGGTTAGATGCTTCTAAACTGCCCCAAAATTCTGTGCATGCTACCATTAAATCATAACAATTTTTTTTTTTAAATTAACTTTCTTTCCAAAGTACTACAGAGAGATTATTCCATCTTTATTTGTGCAATAGTGTAGGCATCCAACAGATTTTTTTTGTATATGGCAAGTCAACTTCAAATGTTATCCTGGTAACAATTCTTTCTGGAACTAGCGAAGCAAAAGTTGCTGATAATTACATTGAGCCTATTAAGGCTAGTCATGAGTTTAGTTCCATCAGGAAAAGTTTTAGATTGTTTTCTCATCTCTTCTATTCTGTTGAGAATAATTAGTGGAATGATAATCTGCTTACCTAAAAGAGGAATAATAATTGTTTTCTAATCCCAGTACAGTATGTGATTTAAAACAAAGCCATTATACTTTGGAGTGTTTTGCGGTCAGGTCTTTTTTTAAATTAGAATTTGGAAAGCCGTAAGTGTAAAAGAGGTGATACGGTCAGGTAAGTTGTTTTGGGCTGCTTTTCATGACGACAGTGCCACTGAACTTGCTTGGCTCTCTCACTTCTAATAAGGCTACAAAAAGTTCCAGAGGCTTCCAGATATGACAGATTTGCAACTGCAATTACAAGGGTAAGTCCCCAGCAAGATGACTGTTCAGGTATGTGCTTAACATGGCATTACGTCGTAACGAGCAGTGGTAGCCTTGCCCTTCTGATTATCATTGCAGCTGAAGTATGTAGAAGCAGACACCAAGGACACTTCCAGGACTCCGATTCAAAAGTGAATAATCTGCTGTATTAACAACAGCATTATGTATTTGCTGAAGATACAGAGATACCTTGTAATGTTTATGACTAGGAATGTCTGCTGTCTAATGCTTCAGCTGCTTTATACACGGTAAAATCAATAATGGTCTTAGACAGTTTTATAGTTTGAAATATTTCAGGCACCCATGCTGGTGCAGAAGCTTTTTGTTTCTGAGGAAAGAAGGTCTGCATTTGGTGTTTTAAATACTATATACACTACAAGCTATTATTTCTCTTGGAAGCACGAAAATATATACATGCAGAAAAAATTGTGTAACTATGTTCCTGTGACCAAAAAGAGAAACAAAATGGCTATTTTTAGGTCACTCATAGGAATAGGTGTTTTGTTTCATGGCAGCTCTTGGTGACTAGGAGCATAGTGATTGCTGTGTTGTTACAAAGGTGTTTGGGATCAGTTTGAATAGCTTTGTGACCCAGCTGTTCTGGTGCTTTCTCAAAAAAAGGCGCTAATCTAAATCACAGACAGGAAAAGACCATGATCACTTCAAAATATCTAAGTTTTTATGATAATTTCTACTATTGCTTAAAAAAGGTTTTGAGGCAGTGTTGACACACAGAGTTGGTGTGCACATTGAAGCTGTCTTAAAACAAGACAGCTTGGTCCCTGAATTGTGCCTTCCATCTTTGTGTCATTTAACTCCTACTTGATTTTGATGTAATCATAAGAAACTATTATTTCTTTTCTGGAGCACTAACCAGTAGCTGTGCTTAGTTTCTTATAGTCTTTGGCAGGAAGTTGCTATTTACCCTGGCATTGATAATTACAAGTTACAGTTTGAAGGACACCATGGGGGGAATTCTATGTGTACTAAAACCAAACTCCACATTACAATAATGACCGTGTTTTCATGTACATCATTTAAAAAAAAAAAAAAAAAAAAGGACTGGTACTACCCTGCTGTTATCTGAGGGAAATGTCAATTTCTTGTTCTAAGTACACCAAAAATAAAAGATAATTTCGTATTAAAAATAAAAGATCTATGACTGGGTGACATAGATTATAACAATAAAGCAGACATTTAAACTAGGTAATATGTACAGCAATTGGCATGAATTGTGGAAGAAGGTACTAATAAAATTCTGTGTGCTTTTTAACACTTATTTCTCCAGAAGAACTAAACATCAATATTGATTCTGCTCCTGTGAATAATAAATATAATATATTTTTGTGATAATATTAGAACAATGTTTCTTGTCATGGTTTAATGCCTTGTTTCTGCATCACTAAGGAAGCTGCTTAATATGAGCAGAACAGCAGCAAAATTGTTAGTAGAAGAGCAGCAGCTCAGTGTAATGCTTAAATAAGTACTATTGATAGAGCAAACAGTGATCTAGCCTTGTAAAGCACCACCTTCTAACTGAAGAAGCTTGCTGGTTTTATGTAAATTTTCACAGAGAAGCAGACCATGAAATATGTTCTCTATAGAATACTCGTGGAGAGGATGGAGTATGTGCTTGCTGAGAAATGGATGGCTGAGACTGCAGTGGGGATGCCTGCTGCATTTCTTGGTATGCTCTTTGTGAGAACTCTTTAAAAATAACCAAACATGAGCATTTCATGTTACCCGGCCATTACCTTAGGCTGCTTTACCCAACTGCTTCATAAGTGCTGTGTTTGTGCAAGTATGTAGCAGTTACAGGTTTTAGTGTGTCGACAAGTCAGACAATAAGAGTGATTCCTTTAACATTTTATGGGTATGGTCTTGTTTTGTATTCACTAACTTGTGTATCATATTTATGTCCTTGTTATTTTAACATCTGTACATGACTCGGTGAGATCACAGGTTATATTAAGGCAGTTTGTCTCCTGCAAAAGTTACAAAGCAAAAATGATTACATACTGAAAAACGAGTTGTATCTAATTGCAAGAATAGTGTACTCTCAAAATCAATATCCTTGAAAGAAAAAAGAATTAAAAGCAATAATAAAATCTATTAGAAGTTAAATTGCTATGATATATTAGGGTATGTTACTAAATAGCTTCCTATCTTTTCAATGGTGCTTTGAAAAGTAAGGCAGGATGGACAGATGAGTCATAATATCCATTATTAAGAAATGGTTAGGACTCACCAATATCCTAGGGTCATTAGGCAGCTTAATGGGAAATAATTCTAGATCCAGAAAAGGACTGTCTTGCCCCATACCTTCTCATAACTGGGTGGAGTATCTATAGCAATGCCTCCTTGTAGTCCAGTGTGAACACAGTATAACTTAGGTTATGTATCATCCTCCTTAACAGAAAATATACAATGCTTTCCTGAAGGAAGTGAAACAGAAGTAAGGCTTTCAAGAAATGGCTGCCTTGCACGCAGAAATGCAAAAGTGAAGTATGTAATGAGGAAGCAGAATTTGATAGAATGACTAGCATCTATTCTGGCAAGCTTCTTAAAGACTACCTGGGTGTAACCATGTTCTGCTATACCTTTTGTTTTAGAGTTTAACTGGCAAATATATTGTGCAAAGCAGACGACATGAATACACATTAATGACTATTGGGTTTTGCCTTTCCTTATTCTTGATTATATTTTCTTCTTACCAATACTGCACTTATTTTTCTTTCTGTTTAACAAACTGTCGGATTTAGTTGTATGTTTGTTGATTGCTGGGTTTCTATTTTAACAACACGGGGACTAAGGCTACCTAATTCTTCTAATGGCATAGACTTAGAGTGCAGTGTTATATTAGCACACTATGGACCGTCAGTGGAATGAAGTGCAGACTGGAATACCTCACATGTAGGATTAATAGCATTTGGGTATAAGGATGATTTACATAATCTTTTATAAGGGTGGATAGATAGCAGGTTGCACCCTTTTATAAGAGTGGATAGACAGCAGGTTGCAATTCAATTTTCCATTATCTCTTTAATTAAACATGAAGCCCAGACCAGGCCCAATTACATCAATGAAACAGCATGTTCCTCAGTATATGTTCCAATGTTGTTAAACCAATACATTCCAAACTAAAACTTTCCCATCGAATTTTTCTGACAAGCTTTGCTGTGAAGTGCTGTAAGTACTCTGAACTACTGGGTCCTAACTGCTTCAGACTGCCCATCAAAATTTTGTGAGTACCTTTAATCTGAATTTCTCTCCACTTTAATTCCTTTAGTTCTTGTCCATCACACATTTCATCTCACAAAGACTCCATGAAAGTAGATTCATTATTATTAGTGAAAAGTCAGATACCTTAGTGATGCACGTTAAAAACTGGTAGTAAGGGGATGAATAATTCTCCCATCAAGAGCTGAACAGATCTGTACTGAGAGCTGTTTGAAGTGTGCAGTAAAAATTAAACAAGTCACACACTAGTGAAGAGGCACCAGCAAAATGAACAATGCATTAAGTAAAAACTCTGCATCTAAGACCATATAATCAGAAACTATTTCAAACTGCTTACATGGAGAGGCCTCAGAGGTTGCAAACACAAGCTTGATTCAGGCATGTAATCTCTACAAGTACTTTACTTTTTCAGTCTTAACAGTGTTCTGTCTGAAATTGGTGTGCAAGGGAAGATATGTGTGCACACATGATTCCTACTGATTGGACAAAGTTTACACATTTCTACAGCATATGGGAAATTGTACAGAAACCAATAACTTTTAAGTATTTTTTTAAAACTTGCAAGAAATAAAACGAGCAAGAAGTGACAACAATAGCAATTAGAATCCATTCTGCCAATGTCATACACTGTTGTAGTGTGCTTATGACTCTTGGTTCTTCATTACCTAGATTTCTTTGGGCTACTGACATCTCTATAATTAAACAAAGTTTGAGAACTATCTTAGAAATGAAGACCTGAAAAAACGACAACATCTCACTCTCCCAACTTTAGACACAAGCATATAGAAAATTACACTTATGTGGGCAGTAATGACAAAAGCTACTTAACGCTTTTTTTGTTTTAGCAATCACCTTGGCTTGAGGCTGTTTTCTTTTTACACCAAAATAAATAACACTGCATTTAAATAAGAAAGCAAAAATGAGATGAGAATGCATAAAAGAGTAAATTGTGTATGACCCAACCAATGAACAGTGCAGACAGTACATGTTCTGAATAAAAGTGGAGGTAGTTAGCTCCTTCTGAAAACTAATGTGGTGCTTCTGAATAACTCCTGGGAATGAACAATGGCAGATAAATGGTTGTTTCTGCCATTGCCATTTAGATTCTTAACCCCCAGAAAAGAAAGACAAATTGCATATAGGATTTTTAAAAGCCTTGATGGAATTATCCTTATGTTTCTCTTAATATTCCTTGAGCTAATCATCACATAACTCATTTTTAAACGAGCAAAAATCTCTGCTCTTTTTAGAAATATTTTCAGTGTGAGATACAGAAAAGAGAGGCTTAGAAGAAAAATTTCTTTTCGTTCTTTACTGAATTAGAACTGCGTGTATTTAAAGTGCTTCTCTGGTTCTGCATGTCGTGGTATCAAAAAGTTTGAGTCTACTGAGGTGTGAGGAGCATTACAGTGATATAATTTACAGAATCACATGGATCTGTAATTTACATTCCTGGCTGAGCAGTTCAGAACTAGGAAGTTCAAATAAGAACAAGTTCAACACATCTCTGCTATTCCCCACCTAGATGGAAAGGAATGAAGAAAGAATCGAGATTTAGTTATTCTGTAAAATGTAAACGTTACTAATAGGAAATGAAAAGGACCTAAACCAAAACTAGAGTTATAAAGATCATGGAAGACCTAGAGACCATCTGGATGTGCCGAAATACTCTACCTGATATGGCAATTTCACCTTGTGTTCTTGCTGATGTATGAGAAAGTTCAGATAATGTATAAACACCTTAGATGCATCTGTGAGCGCAGCAGGTATACCACAACTGTATCTTAGATAAGATTGTAAAGGAAAGAATTTTCACTTACATACTGCTCCTAACTCAACTTCTTGTTGAATTCTTGACCTGCAGGTTAGTGATTGTTCTTTGGTGGTTACTTAGTGGAATCTTAGTTTCTTGCATTGTTCTGTGTACATGCAAGATAGAATCAACAGCATGTATTTACTGCAGAGTAATGTAATTAACAGTTAATGTTGGGTACATCTTACTGTGAATAATTTTTAAAAAATCAAAGGCAGATTCCATGCAGAATCATCCAAATTGGAATTTACTTATGTATTTGTTAACAGAGATGTCTATTAACTGCATCGCTTGAGTATGCAGATTACAACTTGTCCTTAGTAGAGATCCTGCTGGTTTGTGGTTAGTGTACAGCTTGTCCAGAAGTGAATTTAGTTTTTAATTAAGCCATCATAAATAAAGGAAATAATAGGAAAGCCATATGACTTTCAAAAAATATCTTTTATATTTCTAATAAATCTGAAGATGTAAAATGGTGTAACTTCTGATAAATGTAATTTAGTATGCTTTCATTTTTTGCAACATTTCCATATTTTTAGTACATATGGAAAATACCTTTCTGAGAAAGTCAGGATCAGTCACTTCAGAAAATGCTAAACTCAAAAGGTTGTTTGTTGTCTATTGAAAATTTTCAGAGACACTGTTGTTATTGCCTTCAGTGGAAGATAAAAGGTTCTTACTACAAATATGTTATTTAATGAGTTGACTTTTCCAATTTTTAAATAAGTTCTCTTTAAAATATTTTAAGAAGTGTCAAAAAATTCACATTGGATAGTATGAAAGCGGGGGGTAGGTACATGAAAGAGAACGTGTTTGCACACAATAAATGAGTGTCAGTTCAAAGATACCTGTGACCTTCCTATTTAATGAACACCAACCAAGCATAGTTCTGTTTTATAATTGCAGTCAGACCAGCAGCCATCTGAACTAATGTTATTCTTTATTCTCTAAGTGCTCCGATTGTGGTGAAAAAGCAGCAAATACTCTGCCAAAGCAGTGTACCTAAGATGAGGAAGAGTAATGGTAGTTCAAAACTACACTACAAATTGTGTGTAGTTATAAGATGCAAAACATAGCAGAAAAAACAGCTAGTCTGACGGAGATCTAAAGGAAAGCATTACATTCTGATTCTTTTCAAAACTGTCTTTTAAATCCATGCTAATGTGACTCCACTGATTTTCAAAAGTTCATTTTTCAGTAAGGACTATGGATTTTTTCAGGCATTCTCCCATTTCTTGAGAGCAACAACTTAGTGCTACGGTGAGCACACCAGCTTTGAAAGTATTTGTTTTAATTAGGCTAAAAATAATAAATTTCCTACTCAGCTGAATGATATTTTCTTATATCTCTTTTAAATTTTATGTATTTTAAAGATATACTAACAAATACTGTTTTCAGTTCAAAAATGGAGAAACTGAGATAGAGTTTAGATACCTGAGGTCACACGAGATACCAGTGGGAGATTTAGAAAGAGAAACTTCCTCTCCTTATTCCCGTTCCTTACCTGTTATTTACATTGCCACAGTATTTTATATCACTTTGTCATAATAGTATTCAGTAAGTTTTATCCTCGCACAGGATAAAAGACAGTGAGAACTCCATTCAAAAAGAATGTCTTTAAAGCACATTCATCATAACTTTCCTCTAGGAGAAACTAAAGTAGTAAAGGTTTTATATTTAAGAAATATTATTATCAGTCTAACAGTAGTACTAAATACATGCCTCATCTCTGTCAATGTATGTATCCATAATTATTAAGATTCAGCCTTTAGGTAGCTGCAATGCATTTTTTAATTATTTTATTGGTGAAAAAGCCTCCTAATTACTGCATAGTGGTTTTGGGCATTCACTGCACCTGCTCCTTTAGTATTGTTACTCACTAAGTAAGATTTCATCTACCTTTTGTATTATTATGATCTCTGGTTATTTTCACTGGAACATTTTGTCACATAACAAACATTCCAAGAGTTCTCTCGTGAATGTATTTTTACCAATCTACATCTTCCTCAATTTTGATAAAGAAATGTAAGAAATTTTCACTGGAAGCAGTATCCTTTGAAGTACTTTTTAGAGGTCTGTTTATTATAATTGTTAGACAGTTGTGCTTTTTGCCAGTAATGTGAGATAAACTGCCTATGACATTGGGGTCTGACTTGTTTCTGGCATTTTATTTAGAATACCTGAGTTATGTCCTTAAATTTCATTACAGCTCCTTTTTCAACATCCATTTCCTGAATAAACTCAACAAACAGTCTGCTCTCAATCAGCAGGACTGCTGAAAAATGTATTTGATCTTAATTGTATGTTACAGGATTCCACATTTTCTCAAGTGTTTTATGCTCATTGGCCTTTAAAGAAGCATGGTGATCAGAGCATATATTGAGTTTTGTGAAGTACTTTTGCAAACTTCTCTCTTTAGGATGCTATGCAATTCAAAGATGAGAGATGTATAAATCAGGACGTTTATACAATTTTCCATTTGTTTTCGTGCACTTTTTAGTACAATTGCGTAAAAAGAATTTTTTGTGAAAGGATTTTCTATTTCTAAAGGATTTTAAAATGTTACAAAGCTAGTAGATTTGTGGTCTGTGTTAATCTGGATATTGTGATCACCCCAAATCATGTCGTCATGAAGAACTTGTGTCTGAAAACCAGTCTTAGAGTTCTGATGCATTATTGATGTGCTTAATGAAACTCAATGAGGTTTTAAGTTTTAGGATCTCAGTGCTTGTTTACACATGTGTACACAGGGAAATTAATGCAAATGAGTTCTGAACTGATCTTAATTCATTTTATCTTTAGTTTAGGAGTGAAATACGATAAACTAAATTAAGATAATTTTAATTTTAAACAAGAATATCTACACAAGGACTTAGGATAATGTAATTAATCCACTTCAAAGTTCATACATTTTGTTAATTCCAATTAACCTTCTTGAGTATCGTCATGTTGGTAAATTCCTACGAACGGCCTATCTCTAATGTAGTAATGTAGATGAACAGGAGTGCTTACGGCATCTCTCTCCTGAATGACAGCAGAGAACAACTTTCTTGAAGATGGTTCTTTCTTCTGGGATATGTTACTCTGCTTTGTCTAACTAGGCTCACTTGCTGAGGAATATTACAGGATTTTTTTAGGTTTCCTTTTCTAACGAAGAAGAAAATGCCCGAAACGCTGCTATGTTTACATAACTAATGTGCAGTACAAAACACTGTAACTTCAGCATTAACCCAAGTATCAAGAATCTTGCTTTTTCTAGACTTCTGAGCATTCGTACTCGTACAAATGTATACTTCTCTCAGCACTTCACTGCCTCATCATTGGAGTCACAGTCCTTTATGGTGTGTACAGATATATCTCATTTGGGGGTTTGAGGTGTTGGGGCTTTTCGTTTGTGTGTGTGTGTGTTTGAGTTTTTAGTAGGCAGATGAGAGGCAGTCTCATCTTTTTCTAGTCAACTCTGTCAATTGAGTGAGACCATTACCTTTGGAAGAGTTAGCCCTCGTGACTCACGCCGAGTCCTCATTGCAAAGGGAGCAGGTTCTAACTGAAATGAACGCAAGGCCTGCATTATAAGCTGTCCATCTCCTGTTGGAGTCTGTCAGTATTTAAATCGCTGCCAGTGCAGGTAAGAGGTTGTCAGATAGATAAGCTGTGATGTAAAACTCAGGTAAAACTGCAACATTGACATAATCTAAATGGTTAAATGTTTTGCAAAACACATAAGGAAACCCTTCGAAATTCCTGACTTCCTGCTCAGATTTTTGGACCAGAATTGTGTTCAGTTAGTCCTGCTCAGCCCTACTTACTATTTACATTATCTGATCTTGTCAGGTTCAGAATTTTATCCTAATCTTTTATCCTTTATGCCGTATACAGATTGCAAGTTGTGTGTTCATGCCCAGGGAATAGATCATGGAGATCACATAGTTATTGTCTAATGAGAAGATACATTTGAATGAAGTAGAAAGTCATCTTGTCATACATTCCTTTCAAAGTGAATCAGCATTTAATTGCACAGTGTTTTCACACTGCACCTAATATTTAATTGCTTAGTACTATATCATCTCAGGTAGAGCAGATGTACGTGTAGAAAGAGGGGTTAAGCTTTATTTGTTTTTCTCCAAGAACATTTAAAGACCACTGTAGCAAAAAGCAATACATTTCAAGTTTATCAGGAACTTTCTCCAAGACCTTTAACTTCAAGGCTCCAGAATCTTCTGTACCATGATCTGCTCAAACATATTAAATGTGAGAATAGTCTCTAAAAATAAGCTACCCAATGATCTGTTTTTTAAAGTTTAAATGTAATCACGTGATATTGGACAGGTTATGTTCACACACTTCACCCGAAATAAATTTTAGTTTATTTTCCAACAAGTTTGATCTCTTCACATGGTTTCTTTTTCCCAAAATGATATTGCAAACAGCTTTTCTGTCCCTTTCTTGCTCTAGCTTACTGACATTTACTCTTCAATCAGCTCTTCCCATTAGCAGCAACAGATTTCCACCTGGTTCTCTGTTTTCCTCCTTGCAATATCCTACACTCATTCTGGATACTTGAGCTTACAGGCTAATGACCAATTTCTTTTGAGCTGTGTATTTTCTTGTTCGCATTTTCATTTAATCTACGGCCCAACTACAGCATTTCTCTGCACCAAAATAGCTTATCTTTACTATTTTATTGAACACCCTTTTTTATTTGACTCGTGGTGGTGTTTCTTCTTTTCAGCAGATGTCTTATTCAATACTGCCAACAGCTTTTTCCTGCATGTAGCACCCTACATTTTTTGGACTTGTTTTAAAATTCTTTCAAATCTGTGCTCCCTTCTTATTCTTCCCTTGCTTCCATTTATTTTTATATCACTGCATAATATCTTGTCACTTTCTTCTGGAAAAAAACTGACAAAATGAGGTGTTTATCTGTGCCTTCCCATTGGTTTGACATTCTTTTCTCCATCACAAACATTCTTTGTTGCAAAAAAGCTCAAGTTTCTCATCTACTTCCTATTCTGTTTGCTTGTCCCATCACATTTCCTTATATATCTTGCACTGTTTTTATCTTTCCTTCAATTTCCCTTGCCAATAAAAACATGATTAAGTCTTAAGCCTCTCAACCTTTAAAAAAACCCAGACAGCTGAAATACTGCTTTTGCTCTTCTCTCCACTTTCTTTTGATTAATGCAGTATTCTAATTAATATTGTCTGGAGCCCTTTTCCTCTTACCCCACTCCAGCTTCTGCACTCAGCTAAAACTATTGTTACCGAACTTTTAGTCAAACATTTTTAGTTGAAAGTAATTCTCATCTTACCAGAACTATCAGATGCTTTTACCAGTCAGCCACATGCTTTTTTTTTTTTTTAGTATCTTGTCATTCCTTATGTTTACTTATTCCATCCTATTACGGAATTTGTCTGCATCTGTCTTCCATTTGTCTTACTGGATTATGTTCTTTAAGAGCACACACCTTTTTATTTCGTATTAGGGCTTCTATTTTTGTAATAACACAAATCATAAAATTTTAAATGAGCTTAGCTTTTTCTTAAATCGTATTGTTTCATTCAAAGAAGCTAGTGAAGTTTAAGTAAGAAAAGAAATTTGAGAACACGTACGGAAATGTCTTACAGAACTGAAATGGTTAAAATGATACATGGCACTACCATTAACAATTTTAGGGCATTATCTGAAAGTGTAAAGCTAAGTAACATTTCCAAGCAGTAAGTAGCATATAAAGTACTGTAAATTAGGGCTAGTTGTAGGGTAATAATCACACCTACCTGGAGGCAGTGTTAGTATTTTATCCAGTAATTGCAATGCTATGTTATTGTCTTATTATACTAGTCATGTTTCAGCACATAAGCAAAAATGGGAGAGGAAAAATAAAACACAATACTTCATCCTACACTGTGTTCTATAGCAAGTTATTCCAAGTAATTATGTTGCATTTTTCAGCGACTTTGTAAAAAAACCCAAGCATTCACTTATGTCTAAGTCCATAGGCAGAAATCTGAGATTTTCAAAACTGTGTGAAGTCTGTGGATATTTTTCACCAATACCTTTGAGAATTGTTCACCAAAATCCAGCATACATCTTTGAAAACCTACCATAGAATATCATACAATCTGTGTACAGCAGAATCTCATTGTGTAAACAAAATGTTTCTAAAACACTTCATGACATGAGAGGAATGAAATGGCTTGTAAAACATCAACTTCTGCTGTTGAGTAGATTAAGCTGTTTTAATGAGAACAACATGCTGCAATTCTGTGGTGTTCAGTGAAATGGCATTAGAGCAGAGTTGCAATTTGCAGCTAATCGAAAGGGTTAGCTTAAAATCTGCTGGCATTGCAGTCAAAGTACATTGGCAGGTGTCTCATTTGTAACATATGCACATGAAACTTTTAAGTGACCACAGTCTTCAAAGCACCGTGGTTTACAATCAGGTAGTGAAACTAGTATTTCCTGAACCTACAATTGGATACTTGATGTAGTTACATATGAGTTTTGTAAGCAGAATGACCCAAAATATACATCAGGAAAGACTGACTATTTTTGCACCTGATACTAGTATTAAAACGTTATTTAAATTACTATTTTTTACAGGAAAAGCAGGTACTGCATCATTATGGCATTGCATATGCCAAGCGTCCTGGTTTTTGTTTAAACTTTTATACATAATTTGACCTTTAGTACAGTAAATTTTGTTCTTGAACATTGAGAAAAAATGTTTTAAGGTTAGTCCATAATAAATGAGAGAATAATTTAGAAGTAAATTCAGGGCTTATCAGAGATTCTCTGCAGTGGGAATTAGCATATGAGACTTTATATATAAAGTTAGAAAAGAGAAACAGCTATGCAATACATATTCATAAAGCTATATCCATAAAGCTCACTCTAAAGTGTTGGATTATTGCATTAAAGTAATTCAACTTTTCAATGAGAATGCCCTTAAACATCAAATAATCATTTATGCAGTCTTGATTATTATTTCCCATATATGATTCAGTAATATTTTAGAATAGAATCACAGAACCATAAAAAAACCATTCTGGTTGGAAGAGACCTTTAAGATCATCAAGTCCAACCATTAACCTAACACTGCCAAACCCACCACTAAACCATGTCCCTCAGCACCACGTCTACCTGGCTTTCAAATACCTCCAGGGATGGCAATTCAACCACTGCCCTGGGCAGCCTGGTCCAGTGTTTGACAGCTCAGAATCTAAGATTAAACTCATGAATCTGTAATCTCAGATACTGTGTTTTTCATGGGACCTCAGGTAGGAAAATAGTCAATAATTTACTTTTCATTTAACCTTAGATAGAAACCAACCAATTATCTTCTTTCACTACTAATACTGATTTGGAAATGAAAACAGAAAGAAAAGCCCTTCCCTCAGAAAAGAAGATTCACAGTAATCTAGAGGAGTAACGAGTAATGAAGAAAAACCTCTTTCATTACAAGTGCAATAAGCCTAAGCAGACTTTTGACATTTTGTTCCTTCAAAAATTTTATTAAAGAATATTATTTCACTCTGTTACTCTTTCAAGAAGATCTCTTCTATGACAGGAATGTGCAGTAAGGAATTGCATGCAGAGGCTTGTGGGCTACAAAGGGAGCTCAGGACAACAAGCTGTGAGCTGTGGTGGGTGATGCGTCTTCAAGACGCTTTCTGATCCAACCCATTCCCCAGCCTCAGAAGAGGTTAGGGAGAGTTGTAGGTTATAGGACAAAAGTTGTCCATGCAAGATGGGGCAGGGGGAATACAGGCTCTGTGGTACAATTATACTTTTATTACCTTTACTTTTACATAACCCAAATTGCTGCTGAATCAGCTTTTAAAAAATAGCAGTATGCTACACATGAAAATATGGCATACAGAGCTAGAAGAACAAAAAACAAAAGTCACAATTTGAAAAAACAATGTAACTAAGTATTGTGGTTTACTGTATAGCAAGAGTCCCCCTAGGGTACAAGCAAAAGAGGACAGCAGAGGCATGGAAAGAACAGTCACTAGAGGTCCCAAATCTATAAATCCAGATCAGAAATGGCTAGTTACTACTGACTAAAGAAATGAAAGCTGGGTGCAGCTGGTTTTAGCCCATAACAAAGAACATATGCATGTCAAAGATGTTGTAAATACCTTATGGTAAAAAGAAATTGAAAACAGTGTATTTAAAAAAAAAAAAAAATGTGCAGCCCTTACAAAACACACAAACAGAAGAAGAACAGAAAGAAATGCCAGGCTCCAACCTTGTCCCTGCTATTAAGGACACCACATCTGCTTATCTGCAGTGGTGGTATTTGATTTGCCGTTCAGCACAGATTGCTACTGCAGATTCAGTAATCATTTATAAAGTACTACCTTTCACTTTATGATTGGGTTAAGTAAATTAGAACTGTTCAGAGCTCTGTGTGTCTGTATGTATGTGTGTTTTCTGCTCCAGCCTTTCCACCCAACAAGGTGATTGATGTTGCAGTGCCAAGTCAGGATAAACTTGGAGGTAGAAACCATTATCCCGCGTGTGATTTTTGTTAATCTTTTCTTATTTCAGGAATATATACTAGTGTTAAAAAATGCCACTCCTCATTAAAAACTGCAGAATCAAGACACAACTATAAGAACATCAACAAGTGTCCCTTCAGGCTGGCACCAAATAATGCATCCACTTGGGTTTTACATTTGATTTATTCTCAGGATTTTCTACAGGCATGGTTTCATTACAGGAAATTAGGTTGCTGTAACATGAAAATAAGAAGGGGCTTTTGTGCTAAAAATCTGAATTTTTAAATCAATAAGTTAGGAAAAAAATAATTTTCATGTCAGTTTGATGCAATTTATTTTCAACTTCAAACACTTTTTAATCAATTCTCAAGAATGTGAAACTTTCTCTATTAGCTCACTTTTCTCATCAGCTGTGAGAAGCTGCAGCTGAGGTCATATTTTCTGTGGGTTGGCAACAGAGGGACTACAATTTCCTTTAGAAAAAAATTACTCTTTTACAGCATAAACTGCAGAGTGTTTTAAAACTTAAAAATAAAACTGTTAATAAGGCTCTTTAGGTGAGAGAATACTACAAATGGGAGATGTAGTCAGCAAAAGGTCTCCAAATAATGGGGATGCGAAGCTTTCTGTAGCTCTTATGAAGCACTACACCTATCAGAAATGCTTTTTAATATCAAACAATCACAAAACAATAACCTGAATTCAAACAAAGCAAACCAAGTTGGTTTCAAAAGTAGCAAATTATTTACAGAAAATATTTTGACACCAAATTCTTTTTAAATCCTAAAATGCAGGTACTGGCAATATTAGGAAGTGTCTGTGTTTCGTTTGTAATTGAGGTGAAATGAAATTTCTAACGAGGCAGAACTTCTGCATTTTTTTTCTGTTCTTTTTTTGAATAGGGATTTTAGTATTTCAGACTCAATAAATGTCGTGCACCATAGCTTACCCTCAGTAGGAGAAATGGATTGTTCTGAGGTTGTCATCTGGGAAATTGTTACAGTTTTTGTGTTATCTATCTTTAGTAGAGATCATAATGTGATGATGATGTTGTTTTGCAAATATGGCATCTGCAAAGATTTTAATTTTACAGAGAAATAACGTTCCCTCTTACTCCGTTAGGTCTTTTTGTGCTTGTGAAAACTTGCACTGGGGACCAAAGCATGTTTCTCAGTAATTTCAGATCATGCAGTGATCTTCCCATGGTCAATGAGCTAGGTGGGAAATGGTTTTCATAAGCTGGTTGTTTGAAGTGTGGTTCCAGATCTTTCTGTCACACTGCAGCATAAAAAAACCAAGCAGAGCTAGATCATCTGCTGATGTAAATTACTGTGTCTGAAGTCTGTGTCAGCTCAGGATCTGCTACCAGAATTTTATGCAGAAATTTGCACATAGCCAGAAGGTTTGCTTTGCAGAGGCAGTTCAGGCTTTATTTTATACCGCTACTTGGAAGAATACGTAAACTGTAGATGCACCAGACTTTCTTCTTCTTGCCTCCAGATGTACTATTTCAATTCTGATATTGCCAGTTTGTCTAAGCAAGGTTGGATTAGGTCAATACTTCATGCTATTCCTGAAGCGTCCTAGTTTTCCTTAGAGTCTTCTCATTGAATAAATTGCACTTTAAGTCAATACTGAGCAAATCACTGTGTTCGGAGGCAGTATTGCAGAAAATGTGTCAAACAAGTGCCTCTTTAATTTGAAACTTTTTATGGTGAGAGTCAGCCAAAAAATAAGCATTGGAAAAATGTGACCAAAATAAATTATTCTTGAACTATGTAAATATACAAAAACCTCCTGTACTTTGGAATATATTCTAAATTCAGTATGTACATACCAAAAATCCTTCTGCAACTTAAAGTGTTGGGTTTGGAGTATTTAATAGTTGTCACTGCAAAAGAAAAAAATACTAAGTTTAAAGAAAAACAGTTCCACATTTTTTGCTAATATTCTGTGTTTTCAAATAATTTTTCTGGTTTTATTCTTGTATGTTTGACCTATTATTCTGATAATGACATGAGGAAATTACTCTATCAATTCCTGCATCAAAAAATTATTGTAAAATGGAAAATATTTTCAAATCTATTATGTAAGTCCATATGATAGTTCTGTCTCCTCATTAAAATTGCCCAATACTCTGCTTATTATAAAACTTTTTTTACGCATGATTGTAATTCTGGCAGACTTCTAAGTCTTGCTCAAATCTAGCATGGTAGGTAACTGCTGGAAATTTCTCACAAAAAATGTCCAGCAATTCTTGTGCGATATTGTGACAAAAACTACACTTGGTTGTTACTACTAGAAGTACACACAAGAAGATGTTCTGTTCTGAAGCTTGAAATGGGAGATCCATGAGTCTTTTCATTGTGTCTCAGGAACCAGTTTTAATGTTTCTAATTCAGACAAATTCTTAGTTACTGAAATACATTTCAATTTGTTCAGTGCAACTAAATTTACCGTAAGGCAAAAATTCAATATACAGCTGAGTCAGATACACCTTCTGCCACCTGAGGCAGAAAAGTGGGGGGGGAGGTAAATTAATAAAGTAGTTCTCATTCTTTCAGGTATTTTATTACTCAAATGTACTATATATAATTTTCTGAAAGATAATGTATTCATCAGAATAGAAAAAAAGCTCAGTTTATTATTTTTTCTTATACCTCTTCTCTGTGTTCTATTTGTGTGTTATTAAATGTATCAGCACTGTATTTTTATTTGTACTCTTTATTTAATGATATTTAAATGTTTGCATTTGAGGAGTATGTGGAGTACCTTAAAATGTACGTGTATGCAGTAATACTCCCCTGTAGCCCCAGGAAGCTGTGAATATTCTAACAGTTAGCATAACACCTCAAAAAGCAAGTGGACACAGGCGCAGGACAATTATAGTGGATACTGCTTTCTGCGAATGCTTACTGCAGAATAACATAGATTGTTAGGAAAATGTCAAATGGTAGCTGCACCACTCCGTACAAAATGAACTTATCACTGTCAATGGTATGAAAACCTGAGATACTTTCTGTTCGTTTAGTTGCATATCAAGATTCATAGCATTATAACACCACTGTTTGAGAGACACCAACCCTTAAATAAGCAAAAAAAAATAATTTCATTCTAAGCATGTGTTATCAAAGTTTTATTATGTTGCATGAAAAAATACTACTGAAGTACAGTTTGCTTTAAATTACAAAAAAAACCCTGATTCTGCAAAATATAAAAGTTGTACAGATAGAAATAAAATCAAATAGCTTCACTGAACGTAAAAGCACACCACAGAGTATGGCTATTAATTAATAACACTATCACATAACTTCTCCAGATGGAATGGGAGACAGGAGGTAAAAAGGCAAAATGCTACAAAAAAAATTCAGACAGGGCAGAATTTAAATGAGTTTGTTAAAATGATAAAGGGTATTACTAAAGTAACAAAGAGTTTCACAATATGTATCATGTACACACATACATATATATGGAGTACTGATGTCTTCTCTGAAATAGAAACCTTGATAATATTTTGAATAAGCTTAGTTATGTAGCAAATCCTAAAGATCTTTAGCAGCATCTGTAAGATGCATGTGCTTTGTAGTTGAACACTGAAGTTGTCTCACATAGCCATTAAGGAGGTTCAGCTATTTCAACAACAATAATAAGCACTGTTGGGTTGAATTTTGCAAATTAAGGATGCCATGCAGTTCCTACAATCCATGATGTAAAGCAGCATTATAAAGACTCTTCAGCAGGTAGGCCAAGGATAAATGGTCTTACTGTCACACTGATAAGAAGCTTACTGCTTGGTGCAGGCCAGATAGGTCAGTTCTGACCAGTACAGAAGTGTCAAAAAACCTGTTTTCACACATTTGTCATTGTCCATGCCACTAGGCTAAAAGATAACACAGTAAGAGTATACCATTTGCAGGAACAAAAGTATTAGTAATTCTAGCCAAGGGATGAAAAGACAACAGCTCTTGGAAGAATCTATAAATCGATTTCCAAACTGTGATGTTTCACAATTGTAATGATTAGGAGGAATCACAATTTTAAAACAAAGGTATGTGTTATAGGTAATACTTTCAAATCTGCGATGAGCAGGAGGTCACAAGAGATTTAAAGATCAGATGCTTTTGCCTTGGAAAGCCTCAAGGTTGAGAAAACTCAAGAATGACCTTACTGCAGAAATCGGAGGCTAACAGCTGCAGCGGTATGAAAGCTTTCTGACTTAAAGTCAGTGCTGGAGGTGGCTAAGAAATGGCAGAAAGATTCCTTGGCAATACTACAAGACATATGTCGGGGCACATTTCTGAAATGACTAAGTAGCTATTTTAACATACTTTGGTTGGTTCCACTAGTGATGTTGTCACCCATGTCATATTTTAGTACATCAAACACTATGTTATATAAAATAGATTTCTAATTCAGTAACAGGCCTTCAAGTCAACTACTGTGCAAGGATTCATGTTTATATCAAATCTGGCCGGTCCTGACAGACATCATTATAACATATTTCTGTCAATCTCTAATGCTCAGAATATACAGAAAAGTTTCCTCTCAGCTAATGTAGTGCAGCAAAGTTGGTGTACAAGGAAAGAATTGATGGGATTACGCTGTGTGTTGTGGTCGGATTGTGAAGTTACGAAGTAAATAATTTTAAGCAATTATTTTCCTCTGAGAAGACAGGAGGGCCAAGGGGGAAGACTTTAAAAAAGCTCAGTATTTATTAAATATTTCCTCGGGTCTCAATGACTCAGTCAGAATTGGTTTCTTAAGTATTTCATAAAACTTGTCTCAAGGAAACTCATCTGTCAGAAGTTAACTCACTTTACACTGCTAAACACTGAACGCTTTCCAAACAGTAGCATTTCTTTTAAATAGTTGCACTAGGCTGCTTTATCAACAACCCCTTCAGGATGCAAGGGATTCTGTGAAATGATCAAAGCACAGTGTCAGTACCTTTACTACCTAATGATTTTTGTTGCTATTTTTAACAAAGCCTTTGTACCTTCTTCCTAAAATAGCGATAGGACTCTTCATAAATGCAGTATTAAATCTCAGGAATGGCATAAGTACTTTTTTCTTACTGTACTCGGATGCCTGTTGTTATGCAAAAGAGGCTCAATAGTAAACCAAAAGACACCCTGTAGGGTACACAACTCTTTCTTCCCTGGGGAGAGAGAAGCAAGTTAAAATAATATACAGCACAGGTGAAGGAGTCTCATTAAAAGCGTTTACCCCCTAATGCCGTGCCAGGTAAAACTGCCTAAGTGTCAAGGAGAAATGACTATTTAGACTGTAGAAAATAGAACAGTGCTAAAATTGGATTAAATTCAGGAAACAGAAGCGAGAGACAGACAATAAAAGAGGATGAAAAATGCAATTTAAAGAAAATGTGATGACAACTTCAAGTGTTTCCCTTCAGTCTTTATTAATTTCCTATAATGTTCTGTTCAGTCTTTTTCATATGTGGTCCTCTGACTTCACATGGAGAAATAGGGAAAACTGCAGCTGAATAGCTCTGTGACACAGACATTAGAGGTAGATGGTTCAAGTGCAAACTCTAGATTTAGGCATTCAATAGGCCCATAGAAACTGCCAGTTGTTTTGGCCCATCCCAAAAAAGAAAAGTAGACTATGCAGTTAGGAAATAATGCAAGTAACAGTTTTCATATGTGTCTCAATAGGTAAAGGCTAGCTTCTGCTGCAGATCATAAAATTCTGTCGTGGTGTTGTGGTTCAAATCCATCAATGGGCAAATAAATGAGCTATTTTTCATCTTTTCTTGCTGGTTTTGCTGATTTTAATCAGCTGAGGAGTACAGTATGCTCTGTGAAAAGTACGTTACACGTTTCTTGACAGCTGTATATAGCAATTCCACTTATGTAATCACATTTTTATGAAAAACAATGAATAAAGTAATGGATTAGGACAGTGCTATGAAGAAAAAAGAGGGAGGACCTACAACTTGGAGGAAAAAAAATAACAGTCACAAAACAAAAAACAAACCAAACCCTGTTCCAGAGAATAAATGTATTGGAATTTCTGTGGATAACATCTTAAAATCTGGTCAGAGAGAACGTATTGTGATTTAGAAATTGTTGCAACTTTCACAAGCAGTGATCAGTTGTTCTTGTGTTTCTGTTGATGAATTTGAAGCGCTACCAGAATGAAACAGAAGCCTGTTCTTACTTTCTTCATTTTTTTCCAAAGAGAGAGGAAACAGAATTTAAAGTACTGAAGTGGAGAAAGAATAAGCACTTTGATTGTAAGAACAAAAGTGAAGCAAAATATAGTATGTCTCAAATATATCTCTCACTGTCGTAAGTCTGTTTAATACAATGAATACTATCCCATTTCTCCTATTCTATTTGAGCTAAAACAAAGCAGAAGAGGTAGAAAAGCAAACTGAAAAAAGAGAGAGGCTTAGTGGGAAATATCAGATTTGAATACAAGATGATGCCCTGTTAATAGCAGGTATTTGCATTCCAACAAATCAGTGTGCAGAAGTGGTAAAAATACATGGAAGGTGGTTTGTCACCATTTTGATTTTTATAAGATAAGTGCAGTCAGTGATAATCTGGGTAGTTAAAATGCTAGAGGTGTGAGAAACTGAGCTACCAGCAATGCATGAAAACGCTTCCTGTTTCAGTGCCGTATGTGATATCCGGATACTTTTTTAACACAGGCTGTATACAAGTAGCATTTCTTTGCACTTCTCTGAGTTGTTAGAATTCACTGGATACCAGATCATCTGCTAAGCTGTGTATAAAAGGAAAACAGCTATAGATACATTCCACAGGAGCTTTGGCAATAAATTGGTAAAAATGAGTTCTTAAAAGTAGGTTATTTTGTGGGATGGAAACTTGCTGTATCATGACCTTGCTGCCAGTAGATACACTGTTCATGCCTGGATGGAGTTTCTGACAAAATCAGCACGTAATCATGAGCATTTTATCAAAAGTTCAGAGAGAGAAGATAGAGTCACTATGAGTTTGACAGGGTCACTTTGAAAATGCATTCAGCGTGCACTCTTGCATACCTGCTGTAGCAATGCAGTTCAATCAAAGGCATTTCGAAAAATGACTCCGTCACTAGATGCTTCATCTATGGTAATATCTTTGGATCCCATTTCCTTGGAAAGTTAACAAGGCATGTTCTAAGGATAGATGCCTTTGGCTGAAGTATATCCAATATTGTGTATGCAATTTTTCATGAAAATGAGTAAGTCACTTCAAAATTAACACATAGGTATGCATTTCTTTACTATTGAGGGCTACTATTAAATATGTTTCTTAATATAGAATATGCTGAAAAACAACATGAGAGAGAAAGGATCTGAGGCTGAATTTAGTAAAAACTGTGCTACGTATTTTGGTCATTTTTGGTAACTTGTCATGTTCTTCATCTGATCAGAATGAACAGATGACTAACAGCTAAACTGAAACTAGGTTCTAATCCTGTCAAATTGCCAGTCTGCCTCCTTATGAACTAAGTGAAGAAAGAAGCGGTATCTTGCCAAAAGCATCCAGCCTGGGATCCAGCTCTTCTGGCACCCCCTGTAAGGCACTCAGCAATGAGTGCAGTTGTAGCCTAGTAGCTAGTATTTACTGCTGGAGGCTCCTCCTCTTCCAAAAATAAGTGAATTGATAATTATATTCCTCTTCCCGGAAATGTGCACTGCTACATCGATAGCTGAACTATGATAGTAAGCCAAAAGTTACAGGTGCCTCAGAGCAATCTCTTTCTTCTCCCACTTAATTCATGGCTAACGTTAGGGAATCCAAGATTAATCGTAAAAACCCAGAGAAAATTAGAACTGCAGATTCTTACGTTCTGGTTATATGGTCTCTGCTCAGGGCCAGAAGCCTCTGGAGCAAAGGAATCGCCAAGACCTACCAGCCCAGCATCAGATTTTCACAGAAAGTGCACATTTTCCATGCAGGCAAGTTGTGCATGCAAAGTAAACCTGATGTTGGACACATCAGATTTATTGTGTTTGCACAGAATGTTTGCATGTCACATACACCACAAATCTAACTGGGACATACAGACACCCAAACAGCGCTATGCCAGAACTGTGATGACAGCTACAAATTTGTATGCAGAAAATGTTTTAGAGTTGTGCCATACTGACAGAACTAGAGACCAATACATATTTTAAGAGCTTTTTCTCACAGAGTTGGAGAAAACAATGTTGAAAAGTTCTCACCCAGCAAACACGAAGTCTCAAGCGTGAGCCAAGGAGAAGTAACTGGGTGTAGGCCCAAAGCATAGTTACTCTTGAGAGTGCCTTACTTATGTGCTTTATCACATTATTATTCTGTGATCCTAACAGGCATGGGTATTAGAGAGTAACAAAATCTTACTTTCATATAGTCTGATTTGGCTAAATAATAACTTTCTTGATGGCAACGTGTGATTATTTAGTTATTTCAGTTGTACTATAATGTAAGTAAACCCTGAGGCAGGAGTCATCCTTAAATCTCAGGATGTGCCAGTAAAAGCAAGCGCTGCACACTAATGGCTTCCTTGCACACCATTCACCCAGTATATGAAAACTCATCTGCATATCTGTCATTGGATATGTGATAATAGCTACAAATCTAACATTAAAATTTCATTCTCCCTATTCTCCAAGATGACACGGCTCTGGATAAAAACTAGTCAAGAGTTGTAGAAAATTCTTTTTATGATTTCATTTATGCTTACACACTAACAAGCTAGCACCACTTGCAATAGCTCTACTCTCACATTGTATTATAGTTTATGACCAGCACGTTAAACTTCTCCAGTACTGGAGGAAATATTGCAAATATAATACTAGAACCACAGAAACGTGTAGTTTGGAAAGAACCTCTGGAGGTCATCTAGAGTGAAAATTGAAATGCCACTGGAAAAGCAGCACAACACTATTTGTAAGTAACGATTTTATTCTTGATCTTTATTTATATAGGAAATCCAAGACAAATCTTGTTCTTCTTCCCAAAAGAATGAGAAAAGTAATAAGTACTTTTGTATGCCACAGGAAAGGCTGTCTTAACTACAACCTGGAAAGGGCAAGCTGTGTGAAGTGCTTTGTGGAGAAGCCAAAGTAGTGGATGTCCAGCAGTACCGCTATTGAAGCCAATGTCTATAGGAGTCATATAGCTCACTCCTTGCTCTTAGCTGCTCTATTGTACCTGTAAGAAAGAATCTTAGAAAGAATCTAATTCTTAGATTAGAAGCTATATTTTCCTGGAGAAAGACTTTGAGAGCAGTGAAACTTTAATAAAATGTCATACCCGGTAATGTTATTTATGAAAGGGTTCTGTTAGTGAATATCATACAGATGCTGATGAATGCTGGAATTGCGTGCTTCAAGAAAAAGCATGATAAATGTTTCTATTTCTACTACTTCCCTGTATGTGGTCAAAATTGCTTAAAAAGTACTTTCATTTATGCAGCAGAAGTTGCATAAATATTTAATTCTGGTGATTGGTCATGTTGTTCATGTTAATGATTTTGGGTGGTCACATCCATAGCAAAGGTAATTTTTTAAGTGGTTCTATACTGGACAGACACCGTGTGTTCTAATCTTGTTATTGAGTTTAATTAGTTTAGGTTAAAGGTCAGAAAATGCCAAATTTAAAGTAAATATAATGTGTAATTGCTTTTAGAATGGATTCTTTATAAGAATTGTACATTGCAGTTTCTATCCACAGTCTTATTTACAAATTATTAATTCAATACTAGCATTGCAGCATATACCATTCCCGTTGCTTAAACTGAATTAAGAATGCATCCCTGCTAATTGATTATGGTAGTGCTTTCATAGAGATTACTCCCAGATGGCTATCTCAGGATATTTCCTGCTCATTAATTAGCAAATTTCTTTCCTACCTTGTCACTTAAAGCAAAAATCTAAACTTCACCTTTCTACTATAACACCTATAGGTGTGGTCCTAAAGGTTTCAGAGAAATAGCATACCCTTACTTATGGTTTTTACTATATGTTTTTCAAAATCAGGTCAGCCATATTTTCTTCCAGTTTTTTCAAGAAATTAACTGCATTACAAAAACCTAGTTCATAAAGTACAGTGGTTTTATAAGAATGTTTTCCTGCTGTATGGAAAAAAGGGCCAGATTGGATCAAGGCTAACTGAGCTAACATACTTGATTCACAGCTATCATCAGGAAATAAAAATGACTGCATTTGATATTACAGTAATTTCCTCTCAAGTGAGAAAATTTCTCAGGACAAAAAGGAGGTGGCTTAGCCCTGTGCAGAGGGGCAAACCAGTAAGGTATGAAATGCTTGAATTTGTCTCAAATACTAGAACTTTTTGCAGATTAAAGGCTTATTTCCCCAAAAGTTCAAATCTGACATGAAACGTCTGAATCACTCATGAATGGGTACCTAATGTAAATAAGGGAGCATTCAAGTTAGTCATTGTGTTATATCCTCTGATGTTTGTGTGTGATAAAATTCAGCAACACGTTTACCTTGTTTATACTTGCAGATTGAGGAAGGTATTATGAAAGTTATTGCAGTGCTGTTAGCAGCACCATTCATCCTATCAAGACCTAGTTTATAATGAAATAAGGACTACAGTAATAAACAAATGTTTTAGGACATATTCATGGTTCCATAAATATGTATTTCTCATTAATTTGATTTCATACATCTCTAACTCTGATATAAAAAACTGACAAAAGTGGACTCAACATCCTGCATCCAGCAACATAAGTGATTAAGATCCCAAAACTGAATTTGAAGTGAATTTTTCATGATTTCACAGCTTCATATTTGAGACAAATGAGAAGTGGCCTACCAACTGATAAAGTCCATCAAAATAAAGGCATATGTCTGTGCATGCTGTGCAAAAAAGTACGTTTGAGAGAGCTGATTTTTGCCCTGTTTCTCAGGCAAACTGTTGCTTTTCTCATACCAGCTCAGTAAGAAAGGTGATCTCACATTACCAAAATACCAGCAGGTGACAGAGGGTATTAATAAGTAAGCTCTGATGAATCTCGCTGCTAGGTTGATTTCAGTTCGGTTTTCAGACTTTGCACTGAAGTACTGAAGATGCACGCAGACATCTCCTTTTGTCAACTGCTGTGGGTGTGAGAATCTATGGAGCCACCAGCTGTTCTCACCGTTCTTCCGCTGACTCCTTTGTGTGTGATAACTTCCAGGAGAAGCATTGCAGGAGCAGCTGGTAACTCCTTAGATTATCATGGGAAGACCTGCCAGAACTTCTCTTTCAACAGCCTCCTTAATGCTCAGGTTTTGTGCCACCACCCATGTGCTGGCTCTGGTGATTCCTTCCAACAGAAGTTTGAATATCTCCACATATATAATTATGAAGATTGTCAATAGTTGTGACGAAAATTTAAAAAGTCTGTTTGAAGGAAGCCAAAAAGTCTGTTTCAAGTTATGCAGTGAAGAACCCTTACTTTGCCTTAAAGTTTAAAGGAAATGGAGCTGTAGGTCTACGTAGTGTTTTCAGATCTATTTATCTATGGCCTTCCTAGTATTTCACATATAAATCTGGTAATTTGCTACATGCCATAAAAGCATATACAAGTTTTGCATTTTAAGGTGTGTCCTTATTGATCAGTCATCTAATGGTAATTACTTACAAGATCCGTGTGGACGGGAGAAATTAACTCAAAAAACAGAAGGGAAATAACATATCCATGTACAGATACAATGATTAAGATTTTTTTCTTTATGTGTCAATAAATTGCAATCTGTGAGCTGTAAAATGAAAGTGTAAGTGTACTTTTTTCCTGAACTGAACTCCTCTCAAAGGTGTCACAGGAATAGTTTTTTTATGAGAGTTTACAAAAAAAGATATTTTAAAAGATACTTAGGTGGTCATATTAAAAAAAAAAAATCAAAACAAGTATTTGGCATTCAGCAAATATCTCATTTCTTTGGTAATTTTGTTCAGAACAGTCTGTGTCTTCCTGTAAGCATGCTGACTTTATGATTTGATTTTTTTTCCCCTCTCTTGCATTTATCTTTGACATTTAATTTCCAGATGGGTGCTTAGTATGACTGATGCTTTTTTTATTTTTTCTGTAACCCAATCCTGAATTCATTTTGAAGGCTGCAGAAAGTTGATGGCTGCCAGTTTGGTACCAGTATTTTTGTATATATACAAGTGAAATCCTAATTTGATTAATTATTAAATACAAATTAACATACTAAGAATCACAAAGTCTTCATACATCTCTGGGTCTCATAATTTCTGTCTTATCTGATATATTTTGACGTGTGCTTCGTTGACATCACTGTCACCATAGTTACCAGGAAGACAAGTTAGAGAAACATCTCAGTAAAAACAAAGGAGAAAATACCACTAGTATAGGGTCTAAGACAGCAAAAGATTGTCTAATAGTTAGAAATTGGAGGCAGTATTCAGATTTTTTGCATTGTGAGTTACAGACGTGCCTTATTTAAAGTTGATGGACAGGAAATTTGCATAAGTGTTTGCAATTTCAGTGTGAGAGTAGCCATTACCATCGGCTAGTAATTATTTTTATTTGGCTTGGAAAAGTTGAGAATACTTGAGATGAACAAAGCCAGAAGAAAGACTTTCAAAGGACTTTTAACAAGTAAGGGCCTATTTTTGTTTTTTAAAGAGCAGTCACTTGAACAGTTGAAGCTGGGGAAAACAATTTGGCAATTGAGTAGGCAGAATAAAGTTCAGAGGAAGTACTGTTTGCAGAAGTTCATTTCAATAAGTTAACATTGTAGAAAAGAATGATTTAATTTGCAATGGACCAAACTAGGCTCAGCATAGAAATAGTTTTGCATGGCTTATGGGAGCATTACATACATGGCATGACAGAGAGAGACACAGAAAGACAGCATATATGTACACAGATCCTTTGGATGCACCACTTACATTTTCTTCTCTAATTCCCGAAATTAATGTTGTACTATGATATTGAAATTTGGAAGGCTCGCTGATTGTGCGTATGTGTATATGCTAACTAATATTAGTTAGCAGATATTGCATGTAAGATAGTACATAATGGAGTGGTTGTACTTTTTTGGATAATGTTATGCAGCATTGATGTCAAATTATCAAAGTTAGTTCAGTTTCAGAGATAATTCAATAGTCCCTCTCCAGTCTAGATGAATGAAAAATTAACTATGACATTTTATAGCTCTTTAAGTATCTGACCTGAACTTTCTTACTTTTATGTCGCTGCAGTATATTTTATATTGACTGGTCCCACTTAACCCTGTATGTTGACGGAGAAGTACTTCCTTTGAAATTGTCATGAATGTGTTCGTATATATTGAATTCATCAGTCAAAATGCAAAAAGAAAAATTATTTTTAAAACAATAAGGTCTCGCTGGTAACTGTTACAAAGTTTTTCTGAGTACCTGTCAACCAGTTAATCAGTAAAACTTGTTTTCTAGCTCGTATTGACTTTAAAAGACAGCAAATGAGGTCACACATGAATCTTAATGTTACAAGTAGGTTTTTTCCCCATTGAAATTTGGGAACAGAATTTGAAAATACCTTCTAGTTGAACTAAAGAAGACCAATGTAAACAATAATTAAAAATTTTAAGTTTAGCATTTCTAATATGCGATTGTGTAGCTAGGTAACCTTCAAGTGCTCTAGATACATCAAGAATATTATCTCAGTTAACTATATATGGATGTTAGTTATATTACATTTTCTTGCTATACATGGTGTATCTAAGGCTTTTTTGCCATAAGCAAATAATTGTCGGAGACAGAGGAGAAAAGATCTTAATGTGGAAGCTTTCCACTGCAGGAAGAAGATGCCTTCAGTGGTCATGTATACTTCTAGAAGGTCCTCTAGGATTATATTAAAATTGTTAAAAAGCCTTATTATCCTTTAAATTTCAAACTTTAAACATAAAAGCCTATGATAAATCTATCTGTAACTCTGAGCTTTTTATCTGACATAAGCTTCTTTAAAAAGGACAATGCTGTTATAGCTTCCACTTATTGATATCACAAAAACTTGTATTCTTAGTTAGCACTAATTTATTCAGTTATATCAAGATACTGTGTTGTTATTACAATACAGAAAATCTAAAATACTTTTAATAATTTATGTAATCATTCTTACATCATCTCTCCTTTTTATTAAGCCATTAGTTAGACTAGTATAAAGCAATATTATGCCTTTTTTTGGTCAGCTTCTTTTGGACATCCAATTATTAAGAAATGAAGTTCAAAGTATAACATTTGTTTTTAAGTAGCCTATTTTTTGCTTTATTTAATGATTGTATGTAATGTAAGGACAATTAGAGCTTCTTTGTGTTTGAGGGTGTACGTACATAACAAACCAACAATACTGCATTAAATAACCAGCAGTCATCAGTATTGCTTCACCTTGTCAAATACCTTCTTTGGAAACAGATCTGACAATAAAAGGGTGTAATAATAATAGCTTCCACACTGATTTGTTCTTTGTCATACACTTATGATGTGAAAAACGTTTTGTTGACTTCCTTTTAAAATGCATAACCCAATATTAATAGCTGTACAAGTCAGAGCTCGTATGTCAGGTTTCAGCATTGCATGATTATTTTTATGACTGAGTTGCAAACCTCGTAGTGACTGGAGCTAAAAATGCTGATAATTGTCTAAATCTACTGTCATTACAGGGCTTCAGAGATCAGTGAGGTTTTTCAAGACTGCAAAACCGTCACCATCTCTGACCTACAGTCATGGTGAGAGTGCAGGAGTCAGTAACTCGCTGAATTATGAGGCTTAGAAATGGCAATGCATACAGTATTTCCAGGGCAGAGAAAAATATAGATGCATTTAGTTAAAATATGATTATTCCTCTACTTTGAAAAGTCTGTGATAGTTTTACAAATTGTTACTGGGCAAAAAGAATTCAGCAACTGCCAATTTGCTGTTAACACAATTACAACTCAAATGGCTGACTAGAATTTTGTTGTGTGACAGGAATCTGATATCCTGCCACAGCACATCATGCATGGGAATTTCTAACCGCAACCCATTAGAAAAAGCCACAGTACTGCTCTCTTGAGTTCGAGCTGCAATTAGGCAGCAGTGGGACACTGATGTGAAGCCTTTATGAACAGAAACCAGCATGCCTCTGGGCAAAAGAAGCACGTGAAGTGAAGGGATGGCTCAGCAGCAGGGGACAAACTCACATTTTGAGCAACACTGTATATTGCATGAGAAATGGTTTTTAATGTGAGCAGGCATCTGCATTCACCTGGGTATTAGAGGAGACTTAACTCCCTGACGATACCGGCACTATCATTCATAACTTCAGCAAGTAGCAAGGATAGCTCTTAAACAGCAAGGTGTCAAATTCATCTGTTTATGGAATTTTTTCCACCAGTTAACCTCATACATAAAGCTTGTAATGCAACCGAATCTTATTAAATAGTAAATCCATTCAGGGCTCTCTTCAGCTTGGTTCAAAAACTGAGGAAAAAGTAAGCAGGCAGGAAGGGCCTGCTTTAAAAAGGTAACAGGAGATTCAGTTTGCAAAGTTTGACCATTAAGTTTTCTTTTTTGTTACGTAAGGACTTTGATTTGTGGTAATTTCTTCCCTTGAAGATTGAGAGAGATTGGGTTGTACAGCCCCGATTGCGCAGATAAGAATAAGCTGTCACGAGCTGCCAACATATGAATGTACTTACCTAAGATAAATCAATGAAGGACCTTAGTAAATGTCAAAAGATGCAGAGCTTGAAACAACTAAATTATCAGGTTACAGAGACAAGGTCTCTGCAAGCAGGGTGAGGAAAAAAAATTAAGAGAGAGGAAGCTGTGTATTGATACAATCCCAGTTTCCATTGTAATGTAAGAGTTCCTAACTCTGTTGTTTGGGGTTTTTTTGTTAAATAAATGCTGTTCTGTGCAGCTGCAAACATAACCTGGTTGCAGAGATGACAAAAGGGTACAGCCTCTGAAATGATGTTTCATCAAAAAATTATATAGAACAATATTTACCAAGGATTAAGTGTCAAAGCACAGAGTCACAGGGGAACTACCTCACCATCTTTGTAAGCATAATGGTTGAGGTATGCATAGTTTATAGAAGCTAGAATCAAGTTTACCTTCAGGATCATAGACAGATACGAAGCTGAACTGATGTTCATACAGCATGTTAAAAACACCCATTGCTAGAGAACTACTAATACAGCAAAAGATGGTGTTCCTGATATATAATACCACCTGTTTAGATGAGTAGTTTTGATTAAGTCAGAACAGCTACGTAAGCAAATCCCAGTAACATGGCTTATTTGTCCATTATCTGCAGATATGCTATACTTACTTATCATCTAGCCCTAGCAGGAAAGTAAAGCCGCATTCAGGACAACATGCATATACTGGTAGATTTGCACTCATAAAAGGGATAAAGTCAACAGTTTTACCATAGTCCCTCACTGCTGATTAAAGTTAGTCTTGAAAGACTCTTGATTTTAAATATTCAATGTTAATGAGTTTTAAAACAGAACTATTTTGATCAGGTTTAAAACTGAAACACTTCAGAGGTCAAAATTCCCAATCAAGATCCAAACGTAACTAAATATGTACTGAAAAAGAAGTGAACAGAAGAACTCCTTAAACAAAAAAATCAAATGGAACAGTAAAAGAAAAATCTTCCAAAGGTACAAGAGAAGAGATCTCTGAGCCTCCAGAGTGAGAAAAAAGCTTACTCAAAGATCTCCATTTGGAAAATTATATTCCCCAATCATAAATAAAATTTTGGCATTGTCAAATCAGTGACAATTTTGTCCTTGACACTTTGAGTCTGGATTTTATTCCCAATTGATTTGAGCTGAAAGAGTGAAGAAGTCACTCGACCAGTTCTACTTACTTAAGCAAATTTTATTGTATCAATTAAAGACAGGATAAGGTAGTCAAGTCAGAATTTGTGAATCTCCTCTGTAGCTGTCACAATGCATTGTTGCTTCCAACATTTAGCTTTCTGCATAAATCTACTTTAGAATTGCTCAGAGCACAACAGAGTCCTTTCACAATCATAATATTTCTTAAAAAGATCAGTGAGTTATTATTTATACAGTGCTCCCCTTCCAGTGAGCCAGAACAGACAAACATACAGATGAGCTGCTCTGCTGCACCGCAAGGTTTAACCAAGAGCTGTGTGCAGGCACGTTTGAGACAAAATTCTTTTGGGCAATGGCATATTTAACCAGATCAACGTTAAGCTATCTTCTGTGTTTCCACTCAGATGCACAAACCTTCAGCTGAACGTGCATGTTTGTGCTTTTACAATATTAAAAGGTAATTGACACTGCCAAAACAGGTAGTAGTATTACTCTAGAGAAGTAGAAGTTAAATAAAAGCAAGAAAAAAGACAGAAGCTGTTCTCCCATTTTGAAATGTTAGACTTATATTTAGCGTAAACTATTGGTGATTTAAGGCTTCTCTGTCAAAAATGGCCAGTGAAGTTACAAAAAGGGGCCATCTCCCAAGTCCCAGATTGCTGAACATGTACTAAACATTTGGAAAGAAAGTTCAAATGGGTAGCCCTATCAGAAGCATTCAATATGCAGGAAGCATTTATTATGAAAATATTTTCTAAATCCATCATTCTCAAAAATGCTTTTTTTCTGTCAACATAGCAAAAACTGAAACTATGTAAAAAGCCTCATTATCCCATAAACGCAGATCTGAAAGCCTTGTCAGGCTGCCTATTGAATTAGCAAATACAAAAGTTGAGCACTCTGATTGATGCTGCCCTGCCAAAGCAGCAGCCAAGAGGATTTAGGTAGCTTTATTAAAGCCGGGTTGTATGGCAAGACTAAGTATTAATTCTTAATATGGTCGAACACTAGGTTGGAACATGTCTGCTGAGACTGCTTTTTCCTTCTGTTAGATTACCAGATTCAAGCTTACTGTCAAAAATGCAGAACAGAGGTTTAGATATAAAGTGCTAACTATATTCCACAAAAAAAAGCTTTCTGTTTTAACCATATGACAGTTTTAAGAAAAGGACGCAAAACCCACCCCCAAACTAAAAATAAAATAAATAATAATAATAAAAAAGAATGTGTGAAGCAAAATATGAAAGATGAAGGAAAATATCTTAGTTACTATCTTCAACTTTGGCGGAGGGAATGGGACACTTGAGTCTTCATGAAAAGACAGTGCGAAGAACACGGTCCTTTCTACTTACTAACAAAACAAGGAAAGGAGCAGATGTAGCTGCACTATCTTGTTTATGCCAGAGCTTCAGAGAACTGTGCCTACTACAGCTGCTCCGTCAGCGAGGTGGGGTTAGGGTTAAGGCAGCCTCTGCAGTCAGAAAGGTCCCCATTCCCCCGCAGTACCATTTATAGGAAAAAAAATCACCTAGGACTGGTACAGGTTTTTTTCTCTTGGAAGGCAAGATTGAGTTTCTCTTACATTAAGAAGGTTCAAAGTAGTACTTTTATTATTATGTAGGCCTCATTTTTCTACAGCACATTCTGATTAGAGGGGAGTTAACTTCTTTCTACAGGAAAAAAGTCTGTAACAAAAAGAGCACCATAGTTAACTTGCTTATTGTTAACCGTTGCAGAAATTGAATACGATAGAAACGGAGTTTTCAAATTTGGAAACATTTCTCAGGCTGCTCTTGTCATGTCTTTAACATGAATTAAATAGGAAAGGCTTCCAAGTAAAGGACTCATACTTTTTCATCAAATGCTAGGTTTTTTGCTATATATTTTTGTGCATCCAGAAAGTGGTAGAAAACAAGAACGACATTCAAGTACAAGCTTACTGCTCATCAACACCAAGGCTGTGAACTATTAAAGTGTCTGGAAAGATTTATCTCTATGAAACGTATCTGATCGTGTAGACTGTCCTATCCAGAGATTATGGTACTGTGTTTATGTCCCTTGTACACTTCATGCCAAGTGCACAGTGCTGGAGTGCCACAGACAGGGGATTCGGAGTGAGGCTGTAGTTCATTAATTTTACTATTGTTAAGCCACATTTACATTTTCAGAATAAGCTTTCAACTAGTTAATTGTTTTTCAGCAAAATTGTGGAGTCTTAGTTGTCTGGGGCTTTCCCCCCTTTCTCTTCTTTTTTTTTGAGGCTGCTAGTTTGAACAAAATAGACTGTGCGAGCTTCACACCTGTTAGTTTTTCTACCAGGGATTTAGCGATCATTTTCGCATTATGCGCAAGCACCCTTTTATTTTGCGAAGTGTTTTATTTGTTTGCATTTTGTTTTGCAGCATTATTTTTAAAAAGTGTGGGTATAGGCTGCTGTTTGTCTTGGCCTGCTGGTTGCAAACTGGGTCACCTAGTGAGAAGGGTAGAGAGCAGTAATTCTTCCATATCTCCTCTTAATTTAAGAGGGCAACTGGTCCAACTCTCAAGTTGCTTTGGCATAAGGTAAGGAAGGGAGAAAGGATCAAGAATGAGAGACAACAAGCAGGGAGCCGACACGCAGACAGATGTGGAGGCCCGAGAGGCAGCAGACAGAAACATCTTAGGGACTTAGAGCAGAACGAATAGAGCTTGTAACAATATCAGAGTTGCTAGACTGAGAGCAAGGATGAAAGAAAGGCCCTTTCAATATCCTGTAAAGACACAGTGACAGAGGGTGACCTGTTTATAAATCTTCTGGTTTTATTGTCTCATCTCGATTTTGAACTACTGAAAAAGTTAATAGCTCCAGGTGTGTTCTAAGCAAACTTGGCTTTTGCATTTGAAAGCCCTTTTGTCTGTGGTCCTCATTATAAATAGAAAATCTACACAGATCAAGGCTCTCAAAGCCTGACTGAATTGGAGTCTTGCATCATCTCTGGCTTAAAACATTGAAATAAGCACTGCATTGTTGAGACATTATTGCAGCCCACTGGCAGCACTCCTGGAACTAATGAAACAGCAATTTCTTAACGCTTCTAGCATTTTAAATAGGTTTCCCTACTCTAGTTTGCAGCTTGGGGGAAAAATCTCACATACGCTAAGGAAACTTTGCTAGAGATTTTGGGAGTTTGTTTTAAACTGATTGAATGCCTGTCTCAGGTTCTGGCAGTTGTGCGCACTTTGGGATAAGTCTGAATCTGAACGACTATCAAAAAAGGTCACAAAATACAGGCATCATCAGGATCTAGCATAGCTTTATACAAATTTTAAAAACCCATTCCATTTGTGCAAAATAAAATGAGCATTGGACAGTTTCTCTCTCAGAACCATAACGCACCAGTTAGAATCCATGTCTTACAATACAGTATGGCAGTTTCTTCAAATAACTTCAACAGCAAGAAGGACACCTACGTTAAGGAGCGCTCGGTGTCCAAGTTCGTATGAACTAACCACAACTGAGAGCATCTAAGCCCTAAGGCACAGCAGTAATCTACGAGCTGATCTTGGAACAGAAGCGTATTGTAAAATCAGAAAACGTGCATAACTCGAGCTCAGCTTATATAGTTGATAGCTAATTTTTGCCTGACAAACAAGGATACAAATTTGATGAACTTTAACATACAAGATAATAAGAGCAGTCCCATGATAGGGAACGCTACACAAAAAGAAACAAACATGAAAAGCTAATTGCTTTAAATTCTCAGCAGCTGTAATGAAATACGGTAAGAAACATCCCCAAGCCATAGTGCATTAGATTCACTTGCATAGAAATTGAGAACTGGTTAAACAAGCAAAACTGAGATTGAACACTCCCTAGCTCAATGGCTCCAATTTCAGCACAATTTTTACAAGAAAATGCATGCTGTTTACCCAGCATGCACAAATTAAAATTAAGCTAAAAATGTTTTCCTTTGTTCTTTTCTACTTTACTTTCCAATGAGCAATTTTTCTTGCACAAACACTGAGCAGAGCAAATAACAAGCTCATTGAAAATATGAGGCAAGAACAAGTAGTTGATTTCTTATCTTTGCACTGCAAATTAGGCATACAAATCAAGTACAGTGGTGTCCTTCTTAAAATGCATCTTTAAGTGTCTGTAAGATCATCTGTATTTTCAAAAAAGGGGTCTTCTCTACCAGCTGAAACATATATTACTATAGTCACTTCTCAACTTCTGTGTAATCCTGGGTTTAGGTCTCAAAGGGAAGCATATCACTCACGCCGCTCACCGGAGGAGTAATACATGGTTTCACTCATAGTTGAAATGGAGTCAGTGGTGGTGCAAGTCCTTCCAGTGTTCTTATACCTGTAAAAGTAATGGTAGAGTTAAGGATGCAACACTTCTCAGATAGAGAGAACAAAAAACAAACATCCCCAAACATTTTGCTGCCAGTTTCATCAAAGTAGAATTAACCAAATCATTTAGACTGAAAGATTTCAGTGTTAGATTATTCCATGGTAACTTAGGTTGCTACGTACACTATTACTACTGTCATATCTGTCTGGCATGAGGGCTAACGCCCGTGAAAGTTACACTCTGTCATGATGATGTGAGATGATCCCAATTTCAGCTTATTTCAGTCATTCATTATAACAAGTCATTTATTATAATAAATACTTTCCACTCCGGAGTTTTAACCATAACAATCAAGCAATATGTTTCTTGCTCATCTGACAAGACTGCGTAGCAAGTTTCCAGAAAAATTTTTAAGAGGACCTATAACTCTCCCCAGCACTAGCTACCAGCGGTTGCTACTAAAACTGAATTTGCACTTACGGCTACTTTTTACTCCAGATAATAGGTAGCAAATGAGAATCTCAAAGGTATTTTATAATAGCTGGTGTTTGTGAAAATCAGGTGTACTGGATATGAGATATAGTTTAGCTCTCTCTAGTTGACTGGTAACTCCAAGAGAATATGTTTTAATGACCTGTGTCTGTTAAGTATCTGTCTATTTTACTCAGAGAAGTCTTAACTGGCATACTAAAAGTCATACTACAAAGTCCACTGCAGTATGATTGAAGCCACCTTCCCATAGGAACTCAATTTGGTGAAAGTTTCTGTTAATAGTTTGGAGTCATTTCCTCTTTCTCATTTGGCAGTTGAAATAGTAGAGATTTATTAAATAAAAAAGCTTGTGGGTGTTAATTCTCGTACTCCATATTCTTACTGCAGTTGACTAACTTGTTGAACAAAAAAATTATGCCCCTTTCTTTTCCAAAAAACACATAATTACACATTTTCCACTTGAATATCAGGTGTCAATCAAATGTAGGCCTCATAATTACTGTTGTGCAGTAATTTCCATTAATTAAAATTATATGCATAACAACATATTGTTTTTAAATACCTCCTCAGAAAAACAGGATTCCACTTTTTAATTCTGCAGTTTATTTTAAAGGTTAAACTTTGACTTTAAAGCAAAAATTACACCGCACCAAATATAAAGCTCTGTTTGTTATGACTTACACTGGAAAAGAATCTTGCTAATTTTATTCTGGCACTTCTCATTCTGTACATGATTTTTGATAAGTTGAATATATTTAGCGCAGAAGTACTTCAGATGTTCTTAGCTTGACAGAACGATAAATAAAACAGTAAGTAGAAAAATATTTAATGCTGCTAGCAACTGCCTCCATTGTAAGGAGAAAAAAAAGTGATTTAAAGTTTGTTTTCCCCAATATCTAAAAACCAATTATTTGCTGGTTTACACTGAACTGGAATGAAACTGTTATATTTCATAGTATTTACACAATGTATACTGTATATTGACAAGAACATTTTAACCTTTAATAACCAGAAGAGTTCAATTGTTATGTAATTAACCTGAAATGCCAAGAGGTTTGGGGTTAGTTGTGTTTGGGGGGGTTTTTTGTTTTGTTTTTTAACAGTTCTGGTGTCTACATTGACAAAGAGATTGGGCTATTTCAATACAGTTTTTGAGCAGCTTAAGTACTACATTTTATATCTGAAGTTCTACTTTCACTGTTTCACTGTCCTCGTTGCAGAAGCAAACTAGATGTCTCATCCAAGAAGGATGGATCCAAAGAGCTGCGCAAGTCATCCTGTACTGCATAGCAGACCTATTTTCCTGGTCCCAAGTGGGATTTGTAAGCGCAGGTTGTTTCCTCTGCTGTGTAGTGACACCACCTAGGACCAGTAGTTTAACAAAGCCAGCTGCTTTATAGAGACTAAAGGTACCTTTTTTAATGGCACACAGGCAATGAACTAATGGTGTGTTTGATATACAGTTCTCCACCTATTCAGCATAAGGTGAACTTTGGACTGTATAGACTTTAGTCTTACTAAACCATCATTTGGGAAAATAGTAAGAAGTTCTACGTGGTAGGGCCAAGTCCTAGTCTTACTGCAAAAGCATCCTCTATCTAGTACGTGGCTGACACGGAGAAGCTTTCAGCAAAAAACCAGACAAGCTCAAAGTGGTACAATGGTGTTTGTCCATTAATATTTGAAATAAGTGTAGTAATTTCTTTTGTGTTCCTTGAACTTAGGGGACAGGTTGACTTAATTTATGCTAATGATATGCTTAGCAAGCCTAACTGTGTCAGCAATTCCATAGTTACAGGGAAATACTGCGTGTATCAAGCTGCGCAACGGAGCTTCTAAGTAAAGCACAAACCTAAATCTTTGTATTTGGCTGACTTGCAATAAAGCACCTTACAGCAAAGGAACACCACAATCCTTTAATTGCCACACATTAGGAAAGCCACTTTATCCAAAGAATCAATAGGTTAATTACTTAGATAATTTACATCATTTCTGCAGCTTTCACACACATGAACAAGCTTTTGCCCTAACACAAGTTAAGGCCTGGTCTCCCTTAAGTTAAATGGTCCACAAAAAGCTCCTGACAAAACCTAGGGGCTGTTTTTTGGTCCTAACATACAACTAGGTATCAAAAATAAGTGAAAACAAGTACTAATTTATGAGAAACAGCTGTTGTGGATTTTCAGTGAGGAGCCTCACTACATGCGATCTGTGTAAAACAGGTTTGTGCCAGAAAAAGTGGGCTGAGGTTGGTAGTGTATGGATTGCAATCAAAGCACAGCACAGAGACTTAATAGTTTAATTAAAAAATGAGAAAAAAAGTTTCTAAAATTTAAGATACATTCATTTTGGTTTCAAATCTTCTCTCAGCTCTGATTTCACAGGGCACGGCCTAGCTCATAGCTTGCTTTCATCCAGCCTCAATTTGTTTCCTTTCAAACAGCGAGCTACAAAACCAACAGCCTGCATCGGAGTGCTTAAAGTGTAACCGTTTAAAACAAAATATTTTCACAACCTTGGCTAAATGGTTCTTAGGATCGCTGAAAGGCTCTCAACTGCCAGGCCCGAGGGCGACGTGCCAGGAATAGCAGGGCTGGAGCGGCGTGGCTGTGTTTTCCAAGCCCCGCTCCTGCAGGATTGGGGGCTCCAGGCCTGGGCTGGGGAGAGGATGGCTGGCAGCAGGGAAAGGGACCTCCTTCTCCACGGCCTCCTCCTCCCTCGCTGGAAGGGGACCGCGTTCTCCACGGCCTCCTCCTCCCTCGCTGGAAGGGGACCGCGTTCTCCGTGGGCCCCTTCAAGTCACTGGCTTCTCTCTTCTCCTGAGGCTGCCAGCAAAAGTGCCAATTAGTAGCAATTGTGATGGTGATTTCTGAAGTGCAGTTTAAAGGATTTCTAACTGGGTTGGAACTGCTGTCAGTTGACTGACTGGAATAATAATAATAAAGCAGCTCGCTGCTTCAACAGAAGCTTGTTAGGCTTTCCTGTGTGATCTGCTGTGGATAGCGTGAACTGCAACAGCTTCTGCATTCAAAAGAGGGATTTTCCTAAAAGCATCAGTGAGCACTTGGCTGTTTTAGCTGCTCTAAAAACAACAACAAAAAAAAAAAAATCTTAATTTTAAATTCTGTTAAAAAACAAAATTAAATGAGGATCTGGAAATAGAAGGGAAAAAAAAAAATAAAGTAACCTGCGGGGCATACATAACTCCTTCAATACACCAAGATCCCTTAAGTGTAGTCTTATCAAGTGGAAATAATATTATGCATTTTTTCATGTACAGAGTTACTGAGATAGAACTGTCAGCACTAAATGGGTTAAAGCACAAGGGGCCTGACACACTGAGACTTTGTGTTGGTATTTTATCATAAACATCACAAACTGACATATACTGACAAGCCATCCAAAGAAGTAAGTATTTATTATTTGCATGTAATAAGAGAAGGCTTGAACAGCATGAAACCATCTTTTTAAGAATTAATCTTTGCTTAAAACATTTTCTTTATGGGACCACACATATTTAGCTTCCTAATTATTATTTTTTTTCCGACTAGTTTGATCTTACAGCACTGTGAGACCTGTTCTCAGGGTTAATGAGCTCACACAAGCAGTCACTTAGCAAAACAAATAACATTCATACATTTCAGAGCCCTATGTATTATTTGCATCAAATACCATACCCTCTTTTAGAGCACCCAAGAGGGTTGGTTTGTTTTTTTGGTTTTTTGTTTTTTTTTAAATTTAAAAGAAATCCCACCCATACAGACCTGAGTGAGGATCCAGAGCAGAAGCAGGCCTGGCTGTGCGGAAGATGGCAGCGGTTCCTGGGTTGTGCCCACGTCCCTCCTTCCCACTCCTCTCTCAGGGCTTCCAGCTGCCTCTAAATGCTTACCAGCTTTCCCTCGCTCCAGAGGGCTCTTCTGGAGCAGGTCACTTCTTAGAGAAAGGGAACACGACTGAAGGAGTACGAACAAAAGAAATCCCACATCAGACACCACAGTGTGGCTCACTGCTTCCCCCAGGGAGAGGAGCTTGAGCAGGAATACCTGGGCTTCATCCATCAGGCCCCAGCTGTTCTGTGCACCTCAGTAAAACCTGCTGGGTTTAAAGTCACTATCTTCTGAGCAGGTGGTGTGAATCAACGAGGGTTTGCACCTGTGAGGCAGTGTCCCTGCATCGCACGCACCTGGGGACGGGGCGGCGAGCCGCCATCCTGCCCTGCCTGGGCCCAAGCCGCCAAGGTCAGCCTGTGAGTAAAAATGTGGGGTTTGGGTTGCTAATGTGTGCGTTTGGTCACTCCTTTGTTACTTGGAAGCATTTAAACTGATGCTTTAACAAAAATAATGTAGTTTGTAACATTTGGAGTGTCTTCAAAGCAGCAAGTCAGAAGATTCTAATGTGTGACGTGTTACACGCTCGTTATGTGTGGTGATTTAAGGATATTTGTCCAAAAAGATTTGGGGACCAGCACTAGGAGATAGCTAATGCTTCCAGAAATTATTTTTGTGACTTAGAGTAGCTGTTGCCTAGCATAACTTTTACTCGGAGAATGAAACCTGAATTTTTTTACCATTTATATTCTGTTTCACAATGGGGTTTAAGTAGATGTAAATCATAAGAGTTTTACAGGGATTCATGTTACACCACTCCTGGTTCCATAAATATGAGTTAAAACTCCTAATATTGTAATGCATTTTTTTTTACATACAGAACTATTTTCTGGTTGTATAAGTGACGAGCGCCTCAGAGGCTGAGGGTGTTCTGAAATATGCAGTAGCTATCCTTTGGAGAGAAAAAAGGAAAAAAAAAAACCCTCTATTAATGCTGTTAAGAAACAGAGACACCATGAGTGCAAAATGAAGAAAAAAGACCTCTAAAAAGAACCACTGACCAAAAATACAGGGTTTCCCCCTACATCCTTTTCTGGTGCGTATTATAGAAGAAAAAACGAAATCGCTTGTTTTATTTTTTAATCTGAAAAAAATGGGGCTTAATTTTTAAAAATAAAATTTTGTCTATCAAAAAAAAATGTTGGTGCTAAGGTGCTTTTGGTAGAGTGAATTTTCAAATGCTACAAAATGGTATAGGATTCCCCTGAACTCGCTTACAGACCCTCCACGCCTGGAAGAAGTGGTGTCAGTGCAATTAATAGACCAACTAGTAGTTCACTGTTCGTGTTCATAGTTATAACAAATACTTTTGTTGACTGCAGAAGTGGATCCAGAATAAGGCCAAAAAATGTCTGTGATTATTTTCCAAGTATATACATTTTTCAGATACAGTTTTGTGCACAAACGTGCCCACATATATGTGTGTGTATATGTATAATTGTTATGCATATGCTGCTTTTTAATAAAACAATAGCAACCGACAAATATTTCTTATGTAAAATTATTCATGCAAGGATCTAACATGTTTCTCTCTGGCTAAATCCTGTCTGAATATATACGTATTTTAATGTAAATGTCTTATGTGAATATTCCTGTATATACACCAAGAAAGATCCCGTGATTAAAGTACGTCACGTATTTTAGGCACAAGCAGTTTGCCAAATTCAGAGTTATGATCGCAGAACACTTCTGGGTAAACAAATTCAGCCTCTGTTTCTGGCAACCATATCACATAATGTCTTTTATGTCAGGCTCTGTCTTAAAAATGATTCTTATGACTGCTTGGAGCTATCAAATTCCTTTAATGGTTCTTAAGTTTTCTAATTTTCATGCCAGTTTATTCATGGCATTTGTTTTGTACCAACATTATTCTTTTAATTTGATAATTTTTATTCTTCTGATCCATTTTTTTTTTAAATAAATTATAATTGCATTTTGGAATTCATTTTACTAGGCAAACAAGCAAAGCATTCTTTAGTCTACTTTGTAGAGTTCACTATTCACCAGTCAGCCTTAGTAGTTCTTTTCTACACCCATGCCAATTTAACTTCACTTTTTTCATTGCTCTTTACAAGAATTGTAAAAAACTTGCTAGGTAAGACCCTCATGCATTGAACTAGAGCATGTATGCTTCCAATATCTATAGAAAAATATGAAAAATTCCTGTATAGTAAAAGCAAAGTACGTTTATCTTTTTCAGCATCATGTTAACCAGGAATGCTTAGAGAGAGGAGCATCTGGGGCAGTTCTGTAGAGGCCCATTTTCTTCCTGCCAGAAACACCTGTAATTCTTTAAATATATGGAATGTAGGGAAGAATGGGTTACTTCGAAACAGAGGTGGGGAAATTGAGGCATTAAAAAGAAGTATGGGGGAGTAAATGGGAGTTGCTAGGGTGGAAGAATTTTGGGGCATAGTCATCCTGTTAATTATATTCAGAAGATATTTTCATCTTGTAACTTTTCCTATGAACTATCCCCTGGCTACCATTTCCTGTTATTAGTACACTTAAATTTTAATAGTGTTAAATTTCATTCTACCATCATTCTCCTGATCATCGAGTTCTTCATGTTTGATATTCTAGTGCCCTTCAAGCTGATGGCTTCCAACTTCCTGCCACCAGAAACCCTGCCAGCACCTCCTGCTTTTTTATGGAAGCCATTAACATTAGATAAGAAGCCTCCAACCCACTTGTTCCTTTTTGTTTTGTAATGCCTTTGCTACACACTCTTTCAGCAGTTCCTTAGCTATCTTTACAATTCTTTTGATACCGCTTTCTGCATTGACTAGTATTTTCCTATATTTATGAAATACTTAAGGTTCAGATAGGTCGGTTCTACCACATTATCTATTAAATCAGTTATCATTCGGACATCCAGTCATAGGTAAACTTATTCTCTATCATCCCATTTATCATATACCTCTATGGCTTTACAAGGGAAGTAGTATCTTAGAGGTTTTTTCCCTCCATGTAGAAGAGAACCTCATCACAGAAGAGTTGAACTTGCTGTTTTAGACAGCAAGTAATTCAAGTGCTTTCTTTTTTTGTGGAATTTTAATACCAGTGTTTTTATGCACTATACTGGGTGCTGCCTTTCTGACTTGTTTCTCTGAATAATTCAGACTACATCTGAATTTCTTTCCTTGGGAAAAAAACCAAACCTTTGACGCGAATATGCAAATAGAATAAAATACTATATTGCAGTCTGTGTAGGAATATGGTATGGGAACATTTTGATTACCTGATATTAATCAGAGAGCAGTCCAAGTATCCAAAGTGGAATTTCCTGCACGGAGCAGGAAAATCATATCCACTTTGTTATTTGTATTTTTAGAACTATGATAGCCATTTCGGGAATAAATTCAAGTCCTGTATATATATTTAATCTTAAAGAATTTTGTCGTCCCTGGTTGACCTGGCTCAGCAGGTTATAGGAGTCAAAAATCACTACTATTCAGCGGCAGTGTCCTTCTAGTCAGCTCCTTGACAGTATCCTCTCCTGAAACTGAGTGTCTACCAAGCTGGTTTATTCCACCATGCATTCAGTGAAACCTAACACTTGCTTATAAGTACCTGCAGCCACTTTGAATCCAGCTATTTGACACACACGCACACGAAAAAGAAATGGTGTGCTTAAAATACTAAGAGCAAAAATGATAACAGTACGTATTTTTCCTGCCTTGAACTCTGGTTCTATATGTAACCAAATCTAATAAAATTTTTCAATTAAGTGTAGAATGTTATCTACATCACTGGGTTTCATTTCAGTATGGATATCTACCATGTTTCTTGACATTATTGCTACAAAAACTAACATAAATAATTATCTAGTATGACTAAGATACTGTAAGGTATCTTACCTGGTTATTACCTGTGTTATGTTCAACACAAAAATATGTGGGTTTTTTGCAAAAGCCTTCCTTAGTTTTCAGCATATTTCTTTATTTTGTTTATTCTGGTTTTTTAGCAATAATCATTATCATTGCTTATAATCGTTGCTCATACAAGAGCAAGAGAAACTCATTTCAGAATAGTTAGACAACATGTTTTCTTCAGCAGAAGATCTGGTTTGAGAAGGTCCTGCTCTGTTCCCCTGCTTCTGTCTGCCCCTCTCACTCCAGCATCAGGTTTGCTGCCATCTCTGTCCTCCTGCCTCCCATACCCGCTATGTACTCATACATCTCTTTGTGAACCCTGGAAATGATCTAGATGAACCCTACACACACACACGCACACATGAAAAAAAAAAAAAAAAGCCAGAAATACTGAGGTTTTTCCAACTGTTGTTTTTAATTTAACTTACAATGAAGGCCTGCAAATAGCTGTACTGGTGCGGTATGGAGGGCCAGCAAAATGAGCGACAAGAATGATGGGCTGGGCAGTGTGCGTTAAACCACTTCTGAAGAAAACGTATAGTGTAATTACATCCTGTGTCAGCTTTTCAGGGACAAGCTATGTGTCACAAAAGTGAAATCTGTACTGCCTTCATACATGCTTTTTGTAGCTATTTTGAAAACTGTAGTTAGCTGGACTTTAATATAGTTATATTTTCAGTGATGCTGTATCCTGATATATATACTGTATTATATAATACAATAGTAGCTAATTTTTGTTTTGAACAAACTATCCGTATACCTATTAACATTTAATCTGTGGAAACTGCATTTGGATGTTAGCATTCTACCGAGATAAATGGGGGCTGTTCACGCCTTGGTAAGTCCCTTACTGTTTCAGTTTGCTTGTGAACAAACAAGACAGCTGTGAATTCTTGTGCAGTAGAGAGTCTGTCTTTGGAAACAGAAGAGCAAGAACTTTTTAGTTAAAATGTTCATATTCGTACCGAATAAAGCATAACCTGTAGGAAGTTCTGAAATCCATAGGCTTCTCTTAGTGTTTCACTTCCAAATTGAATTTCCATGAAAAGCTGAGTTTGTTTTATACCACCAAAATAATACTGTGCCATAGGGAAACAGTACTATTTGCATTAATTTGCATTTAGGATTCCGGAGTAATCTGGCTCCCGTACAGCACAATGGAAATCTAAAGTTTCTCTTAATTCAGTGTGTGAGTATCTGTATTTCTCCAATTACTTTCCAGGGATTGAACTAATGAAACTGATATTATGTGGCAGAAATTCTCTTTAGGGATATTATAAAGCTCTCCTCTCTTTGCCCCACAAAATTAAACATAAAATATTATTCAAACCAAAACGTTAATTCATTGGATATATGGCTTGCATGTTCCAAAGGCAAACAAAGAGAAATCTTGCACCTGAACTTCTAGGATATTCAACGCCTCTTTTAAAGTAGCGTAGCTAGTTATGATGAATGGGAATTATTGATTGATTTGAGAAAGTATAGTAGTTATACCGTCTGTTGTAGAGTAATTGAATATGTAAGCTGTAAAATCCTGTCTATTGTCTGTGAAATAGTTAGATTTTATTCTGACCTGACAGGTCTATGGTATCCTAGCCTGTTTTTGTATCTAAGCTGTCAAAGATTTCCATAGATTTGAAAATCTGTCCCCTGTTCCCCATATTAAATGTCACTGTCACTTTACTCCATGAAAAATGAAGTTTATTTGATGTGGTTGTCATGATACTTGTATAAGCAGTGCACCTATCTCTTTTTTCTGTAGAGAAAAAACTGACATGATACGTAGTCACACTTGTTTTCTGCAGAGCAAAACTGTAGTCATGTGTACTTTCTTTACTCAGATAATTTACAGGATACAAAAACATGTAGTAGTCTGAAGAAAAAGAGGGTAGATAGAATACTTCCGTGCTATGCAATAGGATTTGCTCTGTCCAGATGAGTATAGCTGGAAATAACGCTTGGAAACTGTTGTGTGCAATGCATGTTTGTTCTTACAAAAATTAATTGCCAAGTAATTACGAGGACTGATCTGTAAATATGGACCACATAGCATTTACATAGATTTCTCAGGCTGTTTTTTTTCATTGGGACAAAAGGGTAACAGTGACCACTCACTTAGTGAACAATTACTGATGAGAACCATCTTAGGATCTGGGTCATCCTTCCAGTCAGGCTGCAGAGTACTGAGGAGCAGTGAAGGAGCTAAAAGCTCTTCCGTTTTTCTATGTATTTCTCCTTTTGGCCGAGAAAACTCCAATGGGAACAGTCTCCATTGTGACAGTCCCCATTTGGCTTTCATACCAGTATGCTTGTATGGCATGAGATCTGTGTGGTTAACTCTTACAGCAGTGAGTCTAGCTGTTGCTCCCAAGTCCATGAGGACATGGGAGAACCAAATGCCTTAGTTTGTTCACTTCTGAATTTTATTCATTATCAGTCTTTTCCATACTTTCCCCTAAAATGACAGTATTGCTTGTTCTTAACCAGTTGATGCTACACTATGTGCAGTATGACCGGAACAGTGCTTCTTAGCAAATGGCTTGGCGTGCTGAGGCCATGTGCACAAACATGACCAACCTTACGTTGTCATTATGTGACAAATTCACACTTTGAGAGCAGTGTTTTTTCAGATGATTTTCCAGACCTGCATATGACCTTTAAGCCTTTATGACATTAAGCATAAACCTTTCTAACTGATTTGAGTTTATACTGTTATGTCCCTTGGTGTTTTTTTCTTGTTAATTTCTGTGCACGTAACAGGTGTATTCATATTGGATGGAATTGGATTGGATTGGGTATTTCCTCACTGGAGAAAGAATGAGGTTGGGTTTTGGCCCTTTGGATTGTATTTTAGGGTTCATATTTCCCTATTGCGTATAGCCCCTCCTAGGTTAGTCAGTGTACGTATACATTCTCTCATATTCATACAGAAAGCATTGTGTAGGGGAGTCACTTTGCTGTCTGTGTTTGACACCTACATTTGCAAATAATTTTTATTTTAAAAGTTTTTTTATTAAAAAGTTTTTTTATCATCTATAGGATTCCATTTAGTAGTACAATTTGTGCAAGTCCAAGCTGCTGTTTTGGGAGTGTATTTATATGCTAAAAAATCACTGTTTTCCCACAAAAGTACTCGGAATCTAAAACATCCAGCACCTACTTGGCTAAATGGCTAGTATCTGGCAAAGTCAAGTGTATACCTGTATTGCAGTAATATTGCTGTCTGTGGATGTTTGTGTTGCCTTATTTGTTAAAGAATAGTATATACTGAGTTCACAGAACACCTTAATTCAGGTCTTGTAGCATGACTGGGCGGCACTGAAGTTTGTCTTTTGCACAGCTGTTAACACTGTCCTTAATTATGACATGGCTCAAATCACCTGTCCTCAGCAAGAAGAAAAATGGGTATTTAATGAGTCATATAGTAGCTAAGAAGCAAATCCCACACCTAACATTAGTTTAGGTATAAACTTCCTAGTAAGTGTTTACAAGTTATCATTAATGAAGTGAGATTTGGTGTTTTAATCAAATACCTTTCCTACTTTAGGAAGCCTAACTTAAAGTATTAGTGTAAGTTATGGCATACACTCACCTGCAATATATTCTGGTAAATTGAGGCATCATTTAAGGGAATATTTTAGTCTGTCAGGCTTGCCTGAGAAGTTATAATAAATGTAAACAAAAAATTTACAAGTCTAGCTGGATTATATATTATTAATAATAGCCTCCAAGACATATCAGGCACTGTAGAAAAACGTAACATTGGCTGTGATGCCAAAGGGCTTACACAAAAAAAAACAGGCAAGAAGCAAGAATGTGACTAGAAACCTGTAGTTTTCCCTTTCAATCACTATAATTTTCCCCCATTTAAAAAAAAAAAAAAAGTATCAGTTGCCTGTACTTCTCTCCCTCTTTTCTAAGTTTCATTTATTTTTATAGTGCAGCTCTCACTCACTATAACGCTACAGGTCTAGTTTGCTTATCCTTATATTTGTGCTTGTATGTTTCCCATTAATGTTTATTTGAGTACTTCAGAATCCTTCTGCACCTCATAAAGCACTTTTGAGGTCAAAATTGATTATAGGGGAGAACTGATAGAAACAAATGGTAAGGTCATGCAGAAAGTACAAGTAACTAGAAGGGTTCTTTGGATGTAGGACAGCTTTCCAGCTATTTGGTGGTCTGTTCTCCCATCTACTGCCTGTCATGTTCTTTCTCATTATCTCCCTGCCATCAATTAGAACTAGAAAGTACTGATTCTCGCGTAACATTTAACATAATACACATCTGAAGAAAACAATCCCCAATTTATTTTTCAGCAACCTAGTGAAGTCTTCATTTTTGTTCATTGAACCCCCCTAATAGAAGGGAGAGAATTAATTTTGGAGAGGAGTTGTGGTAAAGCTGTGATATGAGATCATGGAAGATGTGGAGAGGATAGATTCATATTATCTAAACTCTTCATGTTCCAAGGAGGAAGGGCACAGAAATGGAAAGCTGGCCTGTTCAAAATCAGCAGAGGGAGATTGTTTTTCTCTTGGGACTAATGATTAATCTGCATCACTCATTGCCATATGGTATCCTGAACTGAACATTAATAAGAATAAAATAACACTCTACTTGAAATGATTAGTATTTAAAAATATGTCAGAGTATTGAAAGGATTACAAATCTTCATGCTTCCTTGCATAAATGGTCTTGTGGCACATGTGGTAAAAAGGACACTTTTCACAGGGTAGATTTGTCTCCTAAATGAAGAGTTTGGGTTTTTTTCCTGTAAAATGTCACTGTTCAAGACAGGATTTGGGATTAGATGGATGACTGCTTTGATCTGTGCTGGCCATTCCTCTTGACACTCCACTCAAGGAGTTCTAGGAGCAAAATTTGTCACCTTGAAGATTTTTGATCATCTGGCTGCTTTGGGAGATGGAGGGTTGCTCCATGATCTGACAAAGTGCTGTGATGGGTTGAGATTTTCAGTCAAGCTTTAGGCAGCAGTGAACATTTACTGACGAATTATCACCTACTCAGAAGTAGTAGGTAGTAATGAAAATGCTAAGGAGCCATTAACTCTTTGAGTTACCTGTGCTACAGTCATTAAGAAGGTATTGGAAAATCTACAGAAGATTCTTTTGTAATCTACTAAAGATTCTGGCTTTTCTTTGTTTCACTTCTCTAATAGTGACAGCAAAAAAATGCTCTTGTTTAGAATGAGAAAGTTTTGAGAGAGGAATAAGCGGATGTCCGAAGTTATTCCCCAAATGCTAGCATTTTACATCTATTCAAAAGGGTTATTGTTAATGAAGGTCAGTAAGCCTTTGGCAAGTAAATAATGTCATCAACCGGGCTATTAATTTTGGTGAAAATATTACATTTAATTAGTACAGACTTGAAGAATTGCAGAATAATGGTTATGTAAGTAATGAAACAATAGGATTGTGTGTTCTTGTCTAGAAGTGACATGATTTCTATTTCAGTTAACTGGAGGAAATACTAACAGTGCATGCTTGTACACACAGGCTCTCTCTCACTCTCCTGCTCTACATCTCTTCTTTATAAAAGAATGATCAAACTTTGTTGTTTTTCTTTTTAATTACTCAAAATACCATGTAGTCCCTTCTTTTAGAACACCTTCACAGCACATATGGTATGCAAAGTCTCCAGTCTTTGGAGATACAGTATGGTAGTTAATAGTTCCTAACTGTGGCCATCCTGGCTCAGGATTTTGAAGTTAAAGTTTAAGCAGCTCCTACTGTACAAATTTAGTTTATCTAAAACTTGCTTGGAAAGTGCAACCCAAAATGTCAGCTCATAGAAGAGTATGTGGTTGTATGAATTCAATAAAAATACTTTGTATTTTTGGGAAGTGTTAAATTTGGATCATAATTACTATGGATCAATGATACTGAATAGAAGAACAGCTTACCTTGAAAACAGTAGGCTGGAAGGAGATCTACAAATATTTGGGCATATCTGTCAGAACAGATGCTGATCCAGAAACTCTTGTTTTTAAAACTCTCATTAATGCTAAAAAAACTCTTGAGTGTATAAGCATCTCTGACTGCTAAAAGTATCTTTTCCAACTATTGATGACAGGTGAAGATTTTTACTGGGGGGGGAGGAATGATGAAGTCAGTGTCTTCACATTTTAAAATTTGAGTAGAAAAAGTATATTCTTTCTTCACATAGTTGCATATAAGAAATTCTACTGAGCTCTGTTCTTATGTACGCGTTAGTGGCTGTGCCTACATTGGTGTTTTTATTCTGAAGTTGTTTCTTTGTTTTAATCCAATTTGGGGAGTGATCCTGCCTCCTTGACTTTGGATGTGCTCACGGCCATACGACCCCCGTTTTGCAGAGCAGTCTGGTGCGTGCCGTCCACAAGGCTCTCCTTGTCCCAGCTGTCCCTTGCTCGGGGCATTTGCCCCATAAATGCTTATGTCCCCAAAGTCTCTAACCTGGTGGACGCAGCATACCTAATTCTTTCTGCTTTGTATTCTATAGGACCTTTTCAGCTCTCATTATAGAACCTTAATGAAGGCTTGGGAGGTTTTTTTTTATTTTGGCCAGGGTTTTTCAGGGCTCTAAGTCAAAAGCACAAAGCTGTTACATTCCTGAAAGTGGCCAAGGAGATTTTCACAGGAATACATGTAGTCCTGGTAAGGCTGGGATGCTATGAGGCACACTGTGACAGGGTCACACACCTGGCTCAGTGTTGTACTTCTGAAGCATTCAATTTTCATATGGATTATTTAGGAATTTATTTTTTTAATAACGTCCATCATAATTCACAGACAACTGTATGTGTGTTTTTATAGCGGGACACTAGGGGGTGTGAAGCATGCAGACAGCGTTTGAGGGTGGTTCTGAGAGATCAGTTGGAAGACTGAGCTGGGAGGAGTAATGCCTGGTGCAGCTTCTGCCCTGCTAGCTTATAGAGTGGTCCCAGGTTTCATCTAGTGGGAGATCTATTGTTTCCAGTCCAAAAGAGATTTTGGAAGTGAGTTCACATGTGTGTAAGTCTGGGCAGGAACCTCAGGGCAATATCCAAGGGTGATCCACGCCGACAGAATTAGCTGCTCTTCTCTCGTTCAACTGTATACAGATTGCAATGTGACTTAATTGATCCAGTAAGCTTAAGGCTTTTCCCTTTGTTCGTTTAATTCAACAAAAGCCCTTCCACTGACTTTCGGTAGATTCTGCATTGAACTCTCAGTCAATCCCAGCGAAATGCTTGTGACTGCTAGAGGAGCTGAGGCTGAAAAGCTTTTAATTTTACAGTACTTGCCAAACAAGTAGGGGCTCAGATTCAATAAAAACATTAATGCGTCTGCATTTTGTTGTTGTTGTTCTCTATACTATATTAAATTATATGTTAATTTAATAAATGTTCTGTTGAAAGATCATCCACACTTACGTATGTTTAAAAGCAAAGCTTTATTCCCATGTTAAGGTGTGTATAAATAGGTAATTAAAAAAAAAACAAAACACCTTGATTGAAGTTGATTATGATACATAAATAAAATACAAAACATTCACCTTTTCTTTTCCTGTGTCTGAACAGGTACTAAGTATTGACTAGATTTGTCTAGCCTAGCAGCTATCCTAAACTATTCTTTGTGAGTGGCAGAGAAGAGATAGGAGTGGAAGGGTAGACAAGATGCGAGCGTTATCTCTGAAGTACAATCAGATTGTCATTTTATTTTGTGTTACCGTTAGCAAATTACAGTTGGATTGTTTAAATGCATCTGTGGTTAAGACTTGCAGCCAGGAAGCATTATAAGAAAATACTTCTAAAAGAAAAATCCTTTCTGTTGTTCAAAAAAAAAAAGAAAAAAGACGTTTTAAGTATTGCAAAGAAATGCTCTTTCAGATATGCAGGGAACATGGCATGGTTCATGGATCTCTTTAAAAATGGTTAGCCATTAAAGGCTGTAATGTAATGGTAGATTTCGGCATGATTCAGTAATATGATTCAAACATACAGGCTGTTCTGATATTTTATAGGAAGAAGCAAGCATCAGTGAAGGATTCTGACTCTTGTTTCCCATTTAAAAAAGAGTTTCTTTAAAAAAAAAAAAACGCAACTGTAAAAAATTTTCTGTGCAACCTTTGATGCAAACAGATAATAGTTAAAAATCTTAAGAATCTTTTGACAAGGACTCTCTCTATAACCTTGAGAGAAGTTAATTAACTTTTGTTTTATTCATGTCTAAGATACTCTAATACCTGATGTACAAATTGAGGTACAAGTACCTGATTGTACAAATGATACAAATATCACTATGTATTACTTCTTGGGCCCTTGTGAAGGTAGATACCTTAAGCACGTTAAAAGCCTAGCTATATGCATTAAGTCATAACTCAGATGTAATTTCATCCTATGTCTCCAGTTAAGTACAGTCTCGATATGACAAGGATTCAGCTGCTTTTTGTTCTGCAATTAATTGTTATTATTACCATTATTTAGTTTACAAATAGATAAATAAAAAATACTGTGTTACTTATAAAGTATAATTACATCAGTTGCGTTGTTCTCGCTTCTTTTACAATTGAGGCAGGTATCGCTAAAGGAAAATTTTCACCAGTAGGAAAAATGTGTAGGTATTAGTGATTACGCATTTAAAACTGTGGGTGGGTGTATATGTAGAGTCCTGTGAGAATAGTTAATGAACATGAACACTCATTTGCAGTGCATTTCCAATTCTCACAAACACCACTCCTCCACTGGTTCAGGCAGTTCCTGAGCTGCAAATTACGGCAGGCTGGGACAGCGTAGCCATCTACTCGGTCATTGCCATTGCCAGAGTTGTGATGCTGGGGCAAATGGTCTTTTGGCATAAAATGTTCTTATATACTGAGGTTAAGGTGCTTCACTGAGGGAATGTCTTTGACATTGATATATATGTGTATTATAAATGACAAATACATTTGACAATTGGCAAAATTTATAAAAAATCTTGAAGTGATAGCGCAGAACGTACATAAACAGAGCGCTTACCTTGTACTAAACTGGCACAAAACTTTTGAAACTTCTTAGTCTTCTGTTCATCATTTCCACCTTAATTACATTAATATATGTCTTTACTGTAAATGCTTAGTTGTGGCTGCAGAGTAACTCAGCCAAACTAGTTTTGCATGGGCAAATTGTAGGTACAGTAGCAGGCTGACCCTAGCAACCTCAGGTATAGACCTCAGTCTAAACTAATTAACAGGGTTTCTCAGTGTAGAAGTGTAGACAGATCGGCAGGTTTCCAAGTGAACACTTTAGCATTTGTTTGTATACACCAGACCTATGCAAATATCTGCACACCATTCTTCTCCGTGGATCCATTAGATGGAAAATGATGCACCTTATACAGAGTATTTTGTGTCAGCCTATTTTTTATTCACTTTCTTGGCAACCTCCTGTGGAAACAAGACATATCAAAATTAAAACAGCAGCAAAAAAAATCAGTTACTGAGGTGAAGTTGAGAAAAGCAAAAGTGACAGCAGTTATACGAAGAAGCGCTCGCTCTTGAAGTTAAGCTGCTCTGTCACATACCATCAATTGGACTATTATCTGGCACAGGAGGACTGTAATAAATTGTCAGATTTTCTTCTTAGCTGAAATGATGGGATGGAAATTGTGCTGTGTATTTTTGGACAGGAATGGGGGGAAAAATCCAGCATATAGCTGATTTCCAGACATGCCAGACCTGCCATGATGCACAGACACAATTTCCAAAATGTAGCTCTTGGAAATCTCGTATGATAAAAGCTGAGATGGTTAAAAAAAGAAATCCCATCTCTCCTCTGGGAGAATAAGGTCAAGGAAAAGAAAAGTCAGTAATGAGAGACAAACTTTTTTTTTTTCCCCTTTCATATTTAAAACCAATAAAATATGTGGCTTCAGATGGTAGGGTTTTTTCCTTGTCAGAGAAAATGATGAGGAACACAGGCTTTTGTATATCGCTGTCTCTGGTTCTGTAGTATTTTCGTTTCAATTAAGCTTTTACAGAATTATAGTATCAGAATATTTGGTTCTCTAATAGCTGTATATTATGATCATTGCTTTTGTGTTGGTCATGATATGGAGAAGATGTTATTACATATGGAAATACTTTGTGGGGCTTATATGATCTGATTTAGACTATCTGTGATGTTTTTGTAAAGCAGCTGATAATAACTAGTGATGGTATGACCAGTAGATAAAAATACTGTTTCAAAATGTTGTATGTTCTCAGAAGCAGAACTTTTTCAGTGGAATTACTGTATGACCAGTATATACATATCTGTATATTATATGTGTAATAATAGGGTATTGATACCTGCTTTTAAAGCCTTAGTTGAATCATAACGTAACTGCTGTAGTCAACAAGGGGTCCAGTGGAGGGCCACAAGAATTATCAGAGGGCTGGAACAGCTCTCCTAGGAGAACAGGCTGGGAGAGTTGGGTTTGTTCAGCCTGGAGAAGGGGGGAGTCTGGGGAGACCATACAGCAGCCTTCCAGTACTTAAAGGGGCCTACAGGAAGGATGGGGAGGGACTCAATCAGGGGGTGTAGCAATAGGACAAGGGGTAATGGTTTTCAACTAAAAGAGGGAAGATTTAGATTAGATATAAGGAAGAAATTTTTCACAGTGAGGGTGGTGAGACACTGGCACAGGTTGCCCGGAGATGTGGTAGATGCCCCATCCCTGGAAACAGTCAAGGTCAGGTTGGACGGGGCTCTGAGCAACCTGATCTAGTTGAAGGTGTCCCTGCTTATTGCAGCAGAGGTTGGACTAAATGACCTTTAAAGGTCCCTTCCGACCCAAACTATTATATGATTCTATGAACAAAGTTAAATTATTTTGCATGGCCAGCATCCCTAAATCATGGCTAAGACTTCAAGGAACTTGCATGGTATTATAGTTTTCTGAAATATTTATAATATTGTAAAAAACAGGTTCGTAATTTACAACTCCTCTGAATAGAAATAGATAGAAATACCGTAATAAGCAGTTGAAATTATAAGCGAGTAAATTTAGAAGCCATTAACGCTGCCTGCTTTTTTCCTCCACTTCATTATGACCATTAGCTGCTCATTCACCTTTTTGTCTATTTTTCAGTGAGCTGCAGCAGTAGTTCTGTTGTGTAAAAAATCACTTATGAGGCTTTTCAGCACGTTTGGGGAAGTTAAGACAATGAACCAAAGGTGTACAGCAGAAGAGAATGTGAAAAACCTATCTGCTACCTTCAGCTTTCCTTTTGTGAGTCTTTGCGAGCCATTTAATGTGGAAAGTTCAAGCTATGAACTAGAACAAGGACTTATACCTCAGTGTACCTTATGAAATAGTCTGTGGAAATATTCTAATATTTCCATTATTAAATAGGCCTGTAAAATGTGTGTGTTGTATTTAGATCTTCTTTTTTGGGAAAAAAGCAGTTGTTGTATATCAGAATGTGTATTTTTATATCAGTTCAAAGGTCTTGGTAGTAGAGTCTGAAATAAGTTTCTCTCCACCAGAAAATGGAAATTTAATCTAATGATGTCAATAAAAAAGTGTACGAGCCAAATAGGAAAGTATAGAACAACTAGACAGAGTACTAGAAGCCAATGGAAAACACTTCATGTATTGGATCAATCAGAAATATGAAGACTGTAAAAGAATCAGTGACTCTGTCAGAATACTAAGAAACAGAAAAAAAGTTGAGAATCATGAGATTGTGAAAAATCCAGATTATTTACTTGCATTATTCCAGTACCATTAGAAACTGAGCCAAAAAGGAGGTGCCAGAGCACGTCAAAGAAGTGTAAAAAATCATCAAGTGTAGACTATATTGATCTATGAATCTTGAAGGAAGGTACTAATATGAGCAAGCTGTTAACAAAAGTGTGTAGTTTGCATCTAAATAAACAGAGGTGGAAGGAAGAAAGTAGCAGCTGCCGTATCTAGTTTTTACAAAATGCTAGAAATTATCCTGGGATCAGTTCAAAATGGGAAAATTTGTTGAGAAAATGCTTCAAAAGATCTAATCAATGTGAAAAGAATTCTAAAGAACTAAACTATACCAGCATATTTTCTGTAATAGTATGTTTTTCCATCTTACTTTAGGATTTCCCCAGTTTGTTGATAGAATAACAGATACACTAGAACCTGTTGGAATAATTCCTTGGAATATTAAAAGATTAAAGTCTCTGACAGATTGATAGAAAAGAAGTTGTCATGAATTGTCAGGTAAATTATTGCTTTGGATTAGAAACTTGATAAGACTAAAAATAGGGTAAGAATAAGTAAACAATTTAGAACAGTGTTGCCTCAAGGTTCTACTCTGCTACACTAAAAAAAAATGGTCTTAGAAAAGAAGGTGTAAACTGAGAGATAACACATGAGAAAATAGATTAGTGAATGTCAGAGAGTTTCAAGGGTGTTCTAAGATTTGATCTCAACTAAGAAACTTTAGATTCACCAGTGTATGATAACTAATATATTTATTGTTTATACGTGTACATCCTATAAAGTGTTGTGGCGATGCATGTTTTAATTCCTACTAAATATTGTAAATACATGTTTCTGCTTTTTTTTTTTTTTATTGGAAAGTATGGCTTCAGAGGAATATGAATATAGTTTCATTTTTTGGGCGCAGAATTTCTTATTGTCATGTCAAAGCCCATGATATAACTGAAACTGAGCATTTCTGTAATTTAAGAAAGACCTGGATTATTCTATGAGATGGTGCTATTACAATTGATATTTTGGTGCTTTTGGTGTGGGTATATATCTTCATCTTGTGGCTAAAGCAGTGGGCAACAAATCTTTACAAGCCTTTACAAAGCTTACCAACCATGAAACAGATTTCACATACCATCTGCTGTGTGAAGGACACATTAAAGTAGTTCCTCATTTCTCCAAAGCATCAGCACATTCATGCAAATCCCTATTCTCCTACCTGTACTTTTGAAAGTGATGGAGTGTACTATCTACACAGTTCATTGAATCATACTTGAACTGTGCAGTCTTGTTCACAGGGAGACTAGATACCACATAACACCTAAAATGTAGCACGCTCAGATGTCTTCAACATTCTGATTTGCAGCAGAGACAGTCAACTACTTAATATGGATAATTACTCTTAGAATTAATTTTATCCAAAGTCCCATTAAGGGTATAACAAAATTATATAAAAGCAGTTAAAACTTCTGGAGAAGGGTAAACTCCTGACATTCAATGCTGAATTAATAGCAGTTCCTCAAAGAATTAATCCATTATTTGTCACAGTTGAAGTTACTTTATTGAAAGACTATTTGAACAGTGAGACAAAACCAAAGAAAAAAATGAAAATGCGTTAATAGTGAGCTCAGTGGTTTTTGTTCATATTACTGACTGAACCAAATCATTTAGCCTACTTAAATCAGGTGTAAAGACTTTTCAACCAAATTGATTACAATAACGTCTGTACACAGAAATGTTTCTGGTGACACCGTCTACTAGTACTTTAACATCTGTAGATTCCAGCCTTGCTGTAAGCTTTTACTTATCTTATACTAGCAAGATGATCTCAGCTTAAGAGAGCTAACACAATGGAAGATTTCTTGACAATCAATGTTTGTTACTTTTAGTGTTAGTGTCCAAAACCCCTACAGTATTATTAACTGTCAATAAAATGTGGCAGTCAGCAAAATCCAAAAATATTAAACTGTTCATCATAATCAGCAGAACACAGCAGCTATCTGGAGAGACTTTAAACATTTAGGAACAGAATAGCAGGCAGTCTGCAATATATCACTTCTAAAACCCTGCATATGGTCCAAGTAGCACTTGAGCAGATTTTGGTGCCGATTTACATGTATTGCTTATATTCTACTTCGATATTCATGTGAGTATGCTATACAGTTACAGCATTTAAAGCAAACCATTCCAGAAGTATTCATTCCTTCATGTGGATCCAGACATTTCCACTTCTGTATGACAGGAAGTCCAATCCTGAGCTTTGTATCACGGATTCTGTGCCTTTAAAATATGTACTTGGAATGGAACTTTGATTCAGGGAAGCATTTTGCAGACGTTTCAGTTTGATTGCTTTGCTCAGAACTTTTGTTTTGGAAGAAAATAGCTGCTTGTTTAAGAGAAATAAGGAAGGTGCCTCCTGTGTAGAACTTTCTCTTTGCTCACTTGTAGGGCTTTTATCTTTTCTGTTGAGTAGTGCAGTAAGTTTAAAAGACATTAAATTTCGTATCTGGAATGCCTGGGTTTACTACAGATTGAATTGGGAAGGTTCACTGTTGGAAGAAGTTTTCTCTTTTATTCACATCTTGCAGCTCAGAGCTATCTCCGTCATATAATAAAAGAAAACAACTAGGTAACAGAATGAAACAAAAGTGGCAGATTTTTTATAAGTGTTAGCTGTGAGGCTTTCTTGTCCTTCAACATTGATTTTTACTAAATGCCATAGGCATAATTCTATTCATTCTTGGGAAGTGATTCCCTAAACTGCAGTATAAAACTTGGCTTATCACCTTAAAGACAATCTTAGTCGTTCTGGAAATCTTGTAAAGTAGTCTCATAGGAAGCGTTCCTTTCATTTGCTTACTCTGGTTGAGTTTCTCATATCATGCTGTCCAAAGACAACTTTGGATATAGATACATAAATTAAAATTAAATGTTTTATTCATTCTTGCCCCTGTTCTATCCATAAGTAAGCCTTAAAAAGACTTTGTGGTGCCTCAAATCTAACAGTGTAAACTGTGTTTTAAAATAATAACAGAGAATGGGGTATAAAAAAGTTCATAATCTAGTCCAAATTTTAAAGCATAACCTATCTGGCCCACATCAATGTTTTGTTGTCTGTTAACTGTGGATTAAAAGGAAAAGTCATGTTTCATTATTGCAAGATAAAATAATTCGGGAATTGCTTCAAAAGGCATGAAATCAGCTGTGTCAGTTAAACTTTACATCAGGCTGTTATTTTTCTAATACAAAGCATGGAATTTTAAAGAAAGAAGAATTATATATATTACTGCATAATCACTGTTAACAGTATGAGTACTTCGTGACAATGTCCTGTGCTTCTGTCATTTGTTCTGCTTGAATATGGTTTTAGTGTTAGTTTATAAAGATTTGAAGTCTAAAGCTGGGAAAACACCAGAAAAGTTAGAGAAATAGCAGATTAATCTCTCCTTGGCTGTGTAAACATAATTCTGTATATTGAATTGAGGGGTTGCTAATCCCTTACAATCATGTTTCTTCCAATTAAGTTGCAGGGCTTTAAATACTTTCAATCACAGGAGGCTGAAGAAGCAAGTGCAATGTCAGGAAGGGGAGGAGGGTGGTAATCCTAAATGAAAGTAATTTTATTAGTAGAGAAAGCAAGCAGCAAACAGAAGTTCTGAAGTGGAGAAGTTCAGAGAATAAAAGATTCTGCAAAATGCTCTGACCCCCTAGGGAAGTGAAGAAATAAAATTGGGATTTTCAGCTTGATTAAAGTTTGATTTATGAGCTGCTTTTTGTTAACAGCAGTGAAACAGGAGGAGGAGAAAAAGGATTTAACTTGTAAGAGAGAAAATTCTTTTGGAAATTGCCTTCAAGTTCATGGAGTTTAAAAAAGTGACAAATGGAACTGTTTTGTAAGTACTACCCTTCTAGCCTCTACTTTGTTCTCCACTCCCCCCCTCGCCCCCACTCCATAGTTAGTAATAGATTATAAATAATAGTGAAGTAATCTAAAACCATAGCAGATTACTAATTTGATGTTTTATTATTGTTCAAGAATAAATAGAAAATATTGGGGCGTATCTCCTGTATTTATATTGTGTGCAGTCTTACTCAAGGTGCCACAAAAATGCATCAAAAGATCTAGAAGGACATCACAAGCTTAAGGATGTTTGCAAAGAGGTTATTTTATGTAGGAGATTAGGAGGTGGAAAAAGAAATCAAAAAGTGCTGAACCTCTCTACAAAGAGGTGTAGTCTTTCCCAAATAGAATTAAGGTAAGTAAAATATAAAATAATTAGGAGTCTCTTACGTTTTTCTCTTACTGGGAAGGAGCATGGCTAAAGTGGGGTTGGCAGGGAGTGGTAGGTGGTACAGCTTTTCTTCTTGCTCTGTATATGGAAAGATTTCTCCATCTTACTTTAATCAAACTCTTACCTGAGTTTCATGGCTTGTGAGGTGAGCTATCAGTCCACAGCAAATGACAAAACAAATCCTCATTTGATATTGCTGTCCCTTTCTCTGCAAAATATTAGGTAAATGGCTTCTGGACCCAGAAGCTTAAGGCAGGATGCCGTTTCCACAGGTCTGGTTCTCCAAAATGGAGTCATGGTGACTCCCACCTTAGATCCAAAGAGAGAGATAATGTATTAAAGTTTACCAATTCTCTAGTACACTGAAGGGGTTAAAGAAAATGCTGTCATGCTTTGTAAGTAATAATGGTTTCACATTGGCTTACAAATTGCAAGTTACTATTGTAGAATACCTTTTGAAGGTAAATGTAGGAGTAAAATTGCTTTTCAGTTTGAATTGACTCAGACACTGAAAATTCTGAATTGTCATCATAAAAATTCAGGCTGCTAGTGCTTTAACAACCCTTTACCTTCCATTTTTAGGTAAAGCACCAAATCTATGTGAAGTAATGACACACAGGAATTTTTTTTCACTGAAAAGACATTATAAATTCTTTTTCTTTAAAAGTTTTAAATGCCATGAGCCATGATAAAATAGTTTTAACCAATCTGCAATTGCATGAAATCTTGTATTAATTTCAATTCAACTTGAATTCTAAATAGACTCCCAAAATTTCATGCTAATAAGAATTAAGTTGTCACAGTGCTAGTTGATACAGTAATTTCATTTATAAACATTCAGATTGTGTATTTGTCAGTAAAATGTACTAAGTAATATGTAGTAGCTCTTGAAACCATCTGTCACCCATTATCAGGGCTTCTTTATTTCTGAAAATTTACCCATTCACTCTAAGACCAAGTCTACCCAGTTTGCTACTACATACTGTATCTCAGTGAAAAATGGAAAAAGTATAAGTAACTGATTTTTAGATTATTTTTTCTCCCTTAAAAATATAAACCAATATATACTGCATATATTTGTATAAAGTTCTTGGATTTGATATAATGTTCGATATATGTTGGCAGATATTAACATCTGCCTAAAAATAAGGATATGGACACGCATAGTATTATGCATCTGTTCAACCACCAAACTCTGTAGTTCACTGTTTCAGCAGAAGTCAGTGTGAGGTATGAGAGCTTCCCAATTTAGCCAAATGAAGATTTTCAATCTGGAAGTCAGTAGGCTGAAGTTTGTCTGTAATACCTGGTGATGATAGGCAAGATTATATCAATGCTGTTGGTATATTACCATTTTAAACGTCCTCTGTTGTTCTTACGTATGTGACACTTTCAGAACGCTCAACCATATGTATGTGATACCAAACTATACCAAAGGTGTTGGGCACAGGTGTAACAGCAGTGTCTTTGTGCCTCCTCTACATCAGAGTGCAGAATCTGTTCTGACTCCTAACTCACCTGGCAGTGGAAATGGAGGAGATCTGGGAGTGGCCGCATCCATCCCCTTTGCTTTCCCCAGCTTCAAGTACCTTCCTCTTCCCGTTGGTGGGGCACATAGCAGAGGAACTCCATGGACAAGGTGGATGGGAGGCTGACACAACAATGGGTAAGGGAGGAGGATACTTGAGGTACTACATCCCCCTGAAATGAGACCAGAAGAGGAAAGCTGCCTCTACTAGCAACTTTGCTGCAGCTACATCCTTGAAGGGGTTATAGTTCTCTAATGAGAAAGCAAGTTAGTGGAAAGAGAGAGAGAAAAGATTTGAAACATTCAAGTGGTTCACAGATACGTTATGTAGCAAATGTATTGTCATAAAGTAATATTAAATGTCTGTTAAAGACATAGTATATTGGCTGAAAAATCTCAGCAAGTACTCCCATCTCTGGGGTTTTTGCTTCATAAGTGTGTAGGCATCAGGCTAAAATTGGACACTATAAACCAAATAAGGATTGCATACCAGATGTATTTACTCTAATAGTATCTTCGCTTCCATCAGTGCACACATATAGTATTGGGTTGGATGCAGTGACAGTAAGTACTGGTGTATGTAGAATTACAAATATCAGTCCGTAAAGTCAGTGTCTGAGATTAGAAAGAACAATTTAGTGTCTTCTCTGTGTTGGAGGATTGTCTTTATTACAGTATATGCAGTAGATGGCTTCTGCACATAGAGATTTGACCCTACAATCATTGTACCTTGAAGACTAACTTCCTGTCACTTAGGTGTTTCTAGGCTGTCTCTTTACCGCTTGAAGAAGCTGGACTGTCACTACATTCTTGGCTGCCACTGTCGAGCTCTTGGAAGAGAAGTGGGCTTAAGTACTGCTGATGAGTGTTATCCATAATTTACCACAAAAAGCAGAAACTTTCAGGGTAAAAATTCTGCCCTCTCATTTCTTTTCTGGGTGCTATTTTATTTTTAATGTACTCTTGCAAGGTAGCTTTGAACTCGATTCACATAAAAGAGCCTCCAGCCGTACATCTTACAAAAAGCATGTAGACCTCATTTAATCATTCTTTTTATTCCTCTGACTCTAGTGTGATCTCTGTTCCACTCTCACTGATGGAGCTGGCACTTTAACGTCATCCAAATTTATTCTTGATCTAAGTCAGTAGAATACGCCGCAGAAAAGATTTCCGAAGTTGAATAATAGCCACTTAAATATTGTTTAAGCCCACCACATACAGAGGCAACAATTTCAGGTTCTTCAAAATTATTTTGTATCTTCAACAAACATGATTATTCTTCCTCCTGCTTATTAAGGTACCGTCTGAGTCGTAGCATGTCCACTATAGGCCAGATGTGATTTTATGTGATCATTGTTACACATTTTGTGTTCGAATTATTATTTTTCTTTTTTTTATCTGCTTGCCACCCTGTCTAAGAACGGTTTTTGTTTTCCTCAAGCAGAAACCGGGATGGTTCTGCCTGGAATGTAAGCTACTGAGTGGGGGACTTCACTTATTCATTCTCCTTAACAATGAAATTTAGCATTTTGGATGATGTAACTGTGGTTCCCAGGCCACAAAATTCTTTGGTAGTGTGAATTCCTGCACCTGTTTCCATCAGAATGGAGTGGATAGCTCAGCAGAAATACATTTATTGTTCAGTTTCTCAGAAATACTCTGATTACTCAGCCTACAGAAGCACAATACTTCGAAATTTACTACTGTCTTGAAACTTCGGGTTAAGTGGGAATTGTTACCTTTTCCCATCTACTGCTGTATGAGTAGAACTGTAGGTCAGCTGAAGTTGAATTGGATTTAAAAGCTGGGACATCTTTTCTCATTAGCCAGTATATGAAGTACCTCCATTGCATGGATTCATCTGTGTGAAATAACTTCTCAAGAAATGTTTTTGGTCAGCAGTGTCCCTTTCCATTCTTCAGTAAGCAGCTTCCTAGACAGCAAATGTAAAATAATAACATTAAGGCAAAGTGTATCCCAACTAAAGAAGAAATTATTCTTGTCCTTTAGGTGGTATTTCTTGGTGGGCTTTTTACTAAGAAGGGCAATTTTTATTATTTTTGAAATCACTCAAAAAAAATCATGACAGGGCTTCCCCCAAACTTTAGCCATGCAATAGTACTTAGTTCAGTTACCCTAACATGTTGCTTCCTGAGGCTGTGAAATGGTAAGGATAAAGATATCTTTATCCTTATAAGGATATACTTATAAAGGATATAAATATATCCTTTATAATACTACACAAGCTGGCCGTCAAAGGAAACTAATACAAACCTGGAATACTGTGGCCATCAGCATTTGAGTTGGTACATGCAGAAGAGAGTCACAAATGGTCACAGAGTTCATAAATTAGCAGCAGCACTGCTGTCAAAATTTTGCCATGACTATGACATGTCATTTCCTCACTGTGATTAACTGTGCTTTACCAGAAACCCATTTTTCAGTAGAACAAAATGGGAGAATTAAGTTTCCTTTATATTTTGCTTAGTTCATTGTGACCGTAGACTTCAGTCCGTCTGATACAAATTGGTTAAATGTTAAAGCAATTTGGCCTCTTTTCAGCTCCAATTTCTCCTTTCAGAATCTGAAGACCGTGAACTCTGTCTTACTAAAGGGTAAACTCAATTTTATTTTCTGTTATGTGAGCTAATTTGTGAGGGGTTCTCATAATGTCATGTCTTCAAGGAGATTGCAATGAGTGTCTTAAAGTTCAGGCCAAACATGTGAATTTGCTGTTCGTGTTAGAGTATTAATTAGAACTAACTTAGATCTTTTCAAACTGTCCAAACTCTACAATTCAGAAAGCAGAAAGTCTCATCTACAAGTGATCTGAGACCTTAGACAAATTCCATCAGAAGTGTATTTAGAGTAGAAATTGGGATTCCTCTGTTGAATCTCTAGCTGTTCCATTGATGCATTATTTTTCACTTAGCCTTTAATTCTTTCTTCATTAGTGGTTGTCATATTGCTTACATTTTTATAGGGCCATGGCACCTAATTATTACATTTGGCAGACTCTGACACAGCAGAATGTATTTTAATATATAATCAGGTATTGTGATTTGAATGAGAGCAGCTCATCTGTTCAGCAGTGTTTTCATCGTGTGGCGTTGCATCCAGTCTTAGCAGTGAGTCCTCAAAGATAACCAGACCAATCAAATACAACACAAGTAACCTTAATCCAGATCCCAAGATACAATTCCTTTTAATGAAAATAAGACAATCACTTATATATAAAGAAACAGTGCAGTACAGGCTATCAGAATGATTAATTCTATTTAACACAACTCTGAAGAAAAGGGAATGTGTACAGCTCACTAGGGTTTGCTGCAGTATTACTTGAACGATTTAGTTATAGTTTCACGTGTGCTATTAGTTATGGTCAATTTTGATTCTCCGTGTTTAAATTGTGTGGTTCCTGTGCTGGCTTAATTCCCACAAAGGATTTCTAGTTTGGTTTTGGTTGGTTGGCTGGTTTGGTTTGGTTTTTTTTATTAATTTGCTAATGTATCCATTGTCTGGACATCCCTCATGTTGTATTTCCTCAGATAACCTGGTCGTCTTGTGGACCATATATTTTCTCATAACTTGGTTACCTGTGAACCTTCCATCAGGATATGTTTTTCCTCAGTAACAGATTAATGTTATTTTGAACCATATCTTACTCATATTTTGCCAAGCATGGTTCAAAATTGCCTTAATATATTATTGGTATCCAGACATTGTTACTCTAGGGTTCCTGAATTTCTCTGGGTCCCCGAGAATTCAGGTTATCTAATAGTAAAAGAGTATATATGTCTGCGCATGTGTGTGTGTGTCAGATACTTTTTGAACAACTCGTTACTAACATCTAAACATCTCATGTTAATGGTAGTTCTCAAAGATGTTTCCTTAAAATAATTTGATTCTCTTCAGGCTACAACAGTACATGAAGGTTTGATTTTAATTTTTTTTTAATTAAGGTTCCCAGCAGCACAGAGCAAGTAAAATGCTGCAAAGACAAATTCTCTTTTGGCCAAATGGAAGGATTGAAGAGAGTTTTCAAGATAATGAACACAGATGGGTTTGCCATTATCCCTCACATAAGGAAAAAAGAAGCTAGCCATTTTATGCTTTTGTATGGCTAGTTCATGCTAGATACATCTGAGTCAGCATTTCCAATACCGATTTCAATTTAGTCCGCGGCTGCGAGTGCTACACTAACAAGAGAACACAGCTGTGATTCCCTGCAGTGCAATGATAATCACGATTCACTGCGGCGGCTGGTTAATGCAGTAACCATCCCTCTGCCATGCCAGGTGAATCCCCTGTAACTCTTTATGATGGATGCTGTCTGGTTGGTTTGCTCACAGTTCACTGTATTGGTACTTTATGCTATTTTTTGTGTGACTGGGCAGCAAAGAGGAAGGCTGAATGCTTTATCGTGGCTGCTGTGCCGTACGCCGTTGAACGCCCTGGGCGGAGGAGTGTGCCAGGGCAGGGCAGATGGAGTTGGCAACAGCTCAGGTCCAGACAGGTTCATCTTAAACCTCTAATCGCTTGGGATCCACCCTGTACTTATATATTACTCTTGGTATATTTTGATCAATGGCACTTGTCATGCACATGATAGCAAAAACATTAATTGGATTCTTGATGATTTTCATTACTCTGGCCCGGCAATAATAAAATACTATTATCTTAGTTATTGCTTCTTTAATTGCCACTGGCTTACAGGTGAATGCACAGTAGATTTACTGCCGAAGTATCATACATACACATTTGCAAGCAGCCACTGGTGTTAATGTGAGCTGAGTTGAACAAGTAAACCTGGAAGACATGCAAAAAAATTTAAAAAAAATTAAACAAGAAAAGATGAGTTTAAGGGGCTCTTCTGTTTTCTGTAAGCACTAATCATAGTGAATTTAAATACATAGAGGTTCTGTGCTTTCAGATATTTCAGATGTAATTTTACCAGCCCTGTGAAAATAATTCTATACCTTTCTATCTCCTTCCATAGATAATCTATATATTCCTACCATGAAGATATTCCTAATTGTTTATTTAATTTCTAACTAAATATTGTATGACAGTAGCTTGCACTGAAAAAAAAACCCAAAAAACCTGCAGAACTGTGAAGAAAGAGAAAGCTACTCCTACTCTTATCTGTTCAAATATCAAGAATAAAGAGCTGGCCTTAATCAAATGGGTGTCATTTGGCTAACATAATAGCACGGCATTGGCTACGAGTTCTCTTCTGAGCGTTGTAAATGAAGGTTCAGTGAAGGATTGTAAACTGCATCATCTGGGAATTTATAAATGGAATATATGGCCAAGGAACTCTTCTTCAGGGCTTCAGCTGTTCAGGAATTGTTGAGTCCTATGGAATACAGATCTAAGCATATAAATGCTTGGAAACTTAAGTTTTGTTAAAATGAACTAAAATGTTGATCAAGGGTAAGCTAAACTATTTTTTTGTCCTGATATTTCTGGAAGAATGGAATATAATAACAAAATAAGCTCTGTAGTAGTGACCATTAGGAAAGCAGAGATCAAATGGTTAAGCTGTTTTTCCGTCATTTACAAATCTCTGGCCTTCCTTTTTATTATCTGAATCATACCTCTGCAATCCTGTAACTCAGAAACAAATCCTTGCCCATGGTAAGAAAGCTGAGGAAATCTCATTCTTCTGAACATTTTTTAATTAGTTTGGATGGAGGAAAAAAGGCAATTCAGGCAAAACAAGAATAGTTCTGAATATAACTTGTTGCTATATGCTTTCCCTCACCTGTGTTTGGAAGTACATTTTTAAAAACCAAGCTTACGTTCATTAGAAAATCCTCTAAAATATACTTTTTTTTGTGACTAAGACTGTTTCAAAAGGATGCGAGATGAGTCCGAAAAGTTAGTACAGAGAGATGTTTTAGCACCTTAGACCCTGGGCTATCCCAGCTAAATCAGGCATATGGTTGTGGACTCCGAGGGATCAGAGTAGTCCTGCTGCCCTCTGCACATTGGCCTTGTCTTCCCTTTCCTATTCTTGTGTTTACTCTGATTGCCAGGTTGGTTGGTTTGTTTTCAAGCAATTCTTTTTTTTTTTTTTTTTTAAGTATCTGTTCTACTTAAATCTACCTCTACTTTAAATCTATTTTGCTTTTAGCATTCACAGTCCAATTTACTTTGTATTAAGTGACCTGATAGCCTCACTTGTGCCCATAAATAACATAAATTAAAACAGAATCCAAGCTTTAAGTCTGCTTCCTGACAGTTATTCACTAACATTGAAGGTAATGTAATTAATTACTCAGTTTCTTAAGAGAGTTGTAATGCTGGGTATCTTGATACAGCTCAAATGGAAAAGCAATATTTGATTTTCTGTTGTTGTTATTGCTGGATTTCTATATAAAAAAAAAAAAAAGCCATACTACAATTACTTATACTATTAAGCAATGGCTAAGGGGTGATTGCAGATCTGTGGAATTACAGTTAGCAATCCTTTCATCACTCAGTTGTGTGTTTTATGAGCATAGGATTTATACGTTGTGATAGTTGCTATGGTATCCACATGTGTACCAGGAAGATTATAGGGGAAGTGTGATTTATGTTAACAACAAACTGAATTAAAAAAAAAAGTGATCAGAGGTGACTAGTAAATTTTTAGTTGTGTTCCTCAAAAATAGAAACCTCTTGCTTTTGGTGTAAGGCTAAAATTCTGATTCCCCCCCAGGATAATGCTAACATGGTGATATGCAAATAATTTGGGCACGGGTCCTGAGGTGGTACTGTTTAATGCAGCCTGCTCTTCTTTCTCTTACCTGGCTCCAGAATGCTCTCCCCTGATCTCTGAATCTATAGCAAATGCCACAGTGACTCAAGGCAAAATTTAACTGTGTGAAGGGGAGATGCAGGTTTCCCAATACCTATTCTAAGAAATACAGCAAAATACTTGTTTTGTTGGAGTGCCCAATGGTCCAGTATTTAGATTACACTTTTTTATATCCATCTCATCCCCCTGGCTGAACTGACAGTAATGGTAAGAACTCGGTGTGTTCAGTTCCTTGAAGTAGGGATGGGGAGACGTGGCACATCTGCAGCAGCAGCCCTTTCCTCCGGCTGAGGAGATGCAGCAGTAAGAGCTCCGGGCCGTTCCCTGCTGGACAAAGCGTGGCTGGGCCAGCCCGGCATGTGGCAACGGCAAGAGATAAATCCAGGTGTATGGGACTGTGCAGGGAAGCGATGGAGCCAAAGGGAGGGGAGAGCTACGTCCCTGTATTAAACATGAGCTTTTCCTTGTTAAGTTTGAATTCTGTTTTCCTTCCAATTAGGAGAGGTGACCACTTAATTCCACCTAATTAGAGGGTTTTTTAGATCTATCCTCTATTAGGGGCACTGTACATGCAAGATCAGCATCTTACCTTTGCCGTGAACTCTAATGGATTAATCATTTATGTTGCATAGCTTAATTACTTCAGTTCAACACTTATTTACTTTTGACTTCTAATTGACTTTATGAATGCCATTATTTGTATTGTATGACTCCTTAAGGAGAAACTGATAATATTGTGATTTTTTTTTTCAGTAAAAATAACAAAACACCTACAGTATGTGGGTAAATTTTTTTTTTAAGAGATTATAATTTGGAGGACTTAAACATTTTTACATGTAGGCCAAAAGCTTTTGTACTCACAATTTTGTAATTTCTCTGAATTGCTGATTCTCAGTTCTATTTAGTAGTTTCCCCCTTTTGTTTTTGTGCTACTTGATCAGGATCTCAGCTTTCTGAGACTCTGGAAAGACTTTCTTTTTGAAAACAAGGTTTTATCTGTGTGGATTGAGATAAAACGCTTCAAAACATGAATCCTGAAGATGCAAAAATCGTAAAGGTACAAGTGAATGCAGCTCTATAAAATGTTCTCCAACTGTGAACTTTTGCTTGATCTTTGAATTTGATTTTCTGAAACTCATCTGATTGCTTAGGTTTAAGAGACATGACAGTTCTTGTGTGTCATTGGATGTCTTTGGTGGCAAAACATAGCAAATATAGCGTAAAAATGCACTTTCAACAAAAAAAGAAAGAGGAGCAGATGTCAGCCTCTTCTGCTAACCGTACATATTCTTCTCTAAGGACCCTGAGATACAGGTTGCTAATTTTCTGTCTTGCATAACCCTGACCAGATGAGAAATGAGGGAATACCTGAAATTTTTCTTCTTTTTCATTTCCTCTTGCTTTGTTGGGGAGCCAAGGTTTGTCCTGTACCTGGCTTTGAAACTGATTGCACAAACAGGTTTGAGTAAGTTCTGTATAGTATGCCCATATCAGCCAGCTAGGCGAGGAAACCTGGCCTTTTGTGATAGCACTTGCAAGAATAATCTCCATAGCTGACTGTACAAGTAACATAAAATAGAGTTTTAATTATTCTTGCTGTGATTTGATTGTCTTTTACATGGGATTTTGTTTTCCCTGTGGATGTCTACATGTTTTTTAGTGGAACAGTGAAACATTAAGCCTCTGGCCGTAGCTAAAATATTCCCTATATATTTTGCAAAACAGTTTATAGTTTCTGGATACATGGCATTCTAGTGATGCAAAGTTTATTATTTTGTCACTAATAAATACTTGATTAATCTGTCAATAATGAATGAATTATGTATATCCTTTTCTTCCTTTAACTTTCTATCATAAGTTTTAAAGTGGAAAGTTTTTTCTTTTTTTCAGTTTCTTTCCTGTCTAGAACCGTTTTCTCCTTCCCTTTAACATTTAGCCAATGTATGCAGTGACCATCTCCTACCTTGAAAAGCAAGAGTCTTCTGCTTAAAATATAAGAAATATTTATTGGCACAGAGCTTTGTTTCATATAGAGAATGTTTTCTTGAGAGAGTAATTGGGGTTTTTTCGGTTTTTTCCCTACTGACCAAAGGAGCTTATCACGTACTTCTACTGAATGCTTAATATGGTTGGGTTTCTTCCCTGAATGTGAATAAATGCTACGTACAGTTTGGAAGAGAACTCATTTCTTGAAATCCAAAAAAAAAAAATTTCACAAATCGTGAGTTGTAACTGTTTTCAGAAAAAAATTATCTACATTGTTGAGTCCTGTAAACAAGACGATCACCTTGCCTGCAAACTATATTGGTTCAAAGGCAGGCAAGTCTCCTCGGCCCTTTAAAGAACAAGCCAGCTTAGAACAACATCGAATAATGCGATAGAGTTATAGGTCAAATTTGTTGGGCTGTAGAATGAGAAAATATTTTAAAGGCTGATGTGCTGATGGTCTGTCAATATTAGGACTGAAGTGGGAATCAGGTAGACAAAATCTAGTGGGCATTTGTCTAATTAGACATGACCTTTATTAAAGCAGAGCTGTCTGATTTAAATTAGTTATTGCTCATCTGGTACTAGCTTTCTTTATATCTGAGAATTTGGTATATCTCATCTAGGATGCTAATTCTATCCTTCTATCTTTTCCTCTGAGAGACTTTTCATTTAATAAGGACTTCCTTCATTGTTTTTAAATTTAGGACAAAGCCCTCTTTTTTCAGGTTATCTTTTAATTTCTACACTGAAATATGTAAATACTACTTTCAGAGAGAAAGCAGTAGGAGAGCTGGGTACTTTAAGTAGAATCAAATCTATTGCCTTCAAACAGAAGAATAAAGTACTCTGCTTGAGTAGCAAGGTAGCATTTGAAAATTGAAGTATTTCAAAAGATTTTTGAACGTAATCTCTAGCATTTCACATCATCCTATTCTAAACCTAAACCTCTCATTTCAGGAGTTCTACGCTGCTGGCGGTTTAGGTTTCTTGAAGTGAGCACCGGTGCTACCCTGCAGTCTGAACGAGAAGCAAAGTCATGGTCAGAAATGAGAATGAAAACATAGCCGATGCGCAGGTTCCCAAAAGGCTGGTTTTCACGAGCCACGTTAGCCACGTTAACCAGCACGTGCTTGCTGATTTCAGTGACACCTGGTGTGGCATTCTAGTTATTTTGGATCACCTGGGAGATGTGCAGTTCTCCATAGGCTCTGCACGGGCAGCTGTTCAGAGCATCGCGAATACCAACTTCAGCTGCACCAGAGCTGTTTGACAACGTCACACAGCAGGCTGTAGCCATGCTCCCGGCGCCATTCTGTTGTGGTTAGTGTTTCGTGTGCAAAGCACGCCCCTTCAGCCTGTTGTTGTTCTCACTCTTTGGGTTAATAATTTCTCCTTGTTTTAATCAAGGTGGTTCTTTCTGAGTTTACCTTGAGTTGCCAGCCACCCAAAGTTTTAACAGTTTCAGGCTCAGCTTTCAAGAAACTTGAGGAAATGCAAAGTTACTGTGAGCTCAAACTGCAGAGATGCCGTGATAAACTGGTAAGGAAATGAATATACAAGGGTAGAAAGGATTACAGATAGAGATAGAAGGATTAGGCTGTGAAGTAGCAGGAAGACTTGCTGTAAAAATGTTGCTTCAGGCTTTTGTTTATTATTTGGAGAAATTCTATTTAAATGCAGATTAGATTTTCTACCTAGAAGTACAACTTATTCTTTGTTTAGGAACTCTGCAAAGAAGAATGAATACAGAGTAGTTTTGTTTTCATTTCTTCATGAACTTTGACAATCACGCTGCTTATCCTGTTATCTGGATTAGGTATGCAGGCTGTGGATACAGGAGTTTTAACAGTTTGTTTAGAGACCCTAGTTTAATTAATCAGTGTAAGATTACCAAATTGCCATGGGATGAAAAACTGCGTCTGAGAAGTTGTAACTGGCCGCTGACTAAACAGAAAGGCCCAGCTCTGCATAGGATATCTGGGGAGGGAGAGAGGCAGAGCAAAGGCTGGGGAAAGAGAGGGAAAGAGGAAGAAATGAGCAATAAATTAGATAAATATCAAATCTTTTGTGAACTCTGTTTACAACTTAACTTTTTTGTACTGCTCTACATTCTGTAATGTCACCTCTTAAAATGCCATTTCATCTTCCTCAGAAACAAAAAAAGAAATTAAAACAATTCTTTAACAGTTCTGCTGGGTTTATGAAAATTAGTCTGAATAGGCTTCACTTTAAATAGACTCACAAATACTCAAAATTTTTTCTCTTGCACGCTTACTTATCATAACAATATCAGTAAAATTTAGCTAATGAAAACATCCCAATCACTCCCCATGGGTTTATTTTTATTCCTTTATCCATTCTTCTTGCATCTTGTCACCAGCATCTACAGCAATGCTTACAGATCTTCTCAAAATTATGATAACATGATGTATATACCTAAAACATCTTTTAGTTAATCGTCTAACTAATTGTAAATCGCTGTCTGTAATTAAAAAAAAAAAAACACCACATGCCAAATTCAAAACACTGATTTCAAGGGATTTTTTTTTCATTTCACCTTTTTCTTCTTCTATCCCAATCCAATCTGTGGTTTTCACCATGTTTTATGACAGAAGTTCCACACAATGATTGGCATGAACTGTCACTGGGATTTGTCTACAGAAGCACTTGAATTAAATATGGTTCAGGATCTGAGATTTTGACCCAATTTTAGAAAAGTATGAGTAGTTTGAATTCTTTGGATATAAAGATGATTTTTGGTTTTTGTCTAATACATGAGAAGGAGGTCACATTTGGCTGAGTGGAAATCAAGTATGTTTCCTAAGAAGATCTACTTCACTAGCCATTTAGCATGACCAGTAATTTTGTATTGATCATTTAGCATGGAAATAACATGCTAATGTAATAGATTTAATGTGGTGTTATGGTAATGGCGTACCATTTAGTAAGGTAATATTTTAGTATTATCAGATTCATAAAGGCTTGTCCGTTGAAAATATAATGAGGATTTCTCAGTGTATTACGTAGCTTTTTTATGAAGTGGAAGAAATAAAAAAATCAAGCCTTTGCTTAAAGGAGGTTGATGAAACTTTTTGCCTCGTACTAGATACATTTTAGGCATCCTCTTTTTTTGTTCCTCTCTATTTCTTTTTGATGAACAAGCTAAAGCAGTAACTAATATAAAGGAAGATGATTCTTCAGGAGATGAAGAACCCTAGCCCAATCATTTACAGAAAGTAACGTGTTCATAGGAGCTCATACAATCCCATTCAAGGTTTTAGGGCCATTTAAAAATCTAAATTTAAGTAATGCTTTTCTGTACCTCCTTTTCAGCGAGCCAAATGTTTTCTGTCATCCATTTTTGGTTATATCATGAGCTGTGCATACAGCAAGTCAGAAAAAACAGATCTGTAATGAACAACACATGACTGCTGAGTGACAAAAAATGGTATATATTTCAGAGAAAAAAGTAATGAATCACATGCTTAGCAGTATACGAACATGCCAAGTTCTGATATCATACAAGGTCAATGGAGGGGCAAAAGGCAGTTATTAGAACAGCTTATTTTTTCTTTAATGTATCATTTCACAGTTGCTTTTACTCTTAGACTACATCAGACATTTATATTCTGTTTCAAGAGTTTCTTGTAACAGTCTATCATTTGAATGGAATGCAGCAACGATTAGCTTTAACTTGAATAAATACTTGAAACTACGTGCTCTAGGCAATTTTTATTATTATTTTTTTAATACTTATTTTCTCTTTTTGGCATGTCTACACGTGTGCATTACCATTTTAGGCTAGTTGTCAGGACTAGCAAAAGTTACGAGTCCTAACTTTAGCTGTGTTTATGAAGATTTTTGTAACAGTTTTCTTTGCTGGAGGAAGAGAGAAGCTTACATTCACGGTGCTCACAGTGAACCTGTGGAATTTCTGAAGCCCAACTGTATCTAAAAATCTTTGGACAAATGGCCTTTCTAGTGGGTACTTAAGGCTCAAATTAGAAAATAGTTTTCTGAACAGACCTCTCGTGTGGCCAGTGAATTGTTGCCTGTGAAGACGAAACCTTGTAATGAGAAAGTCTGGTATTAAAACCTGATAGACCAGAATTCTTTTAGAGTAGATCTTGCTTTCTCCAATTTGCTTTTTTCTTTCATGAAAGGAAAGACAGTCATATCTGCTATTTTTCTTCTTTTCTCTGGATTACAAGAATATGACTGTTCGGTTCAGATAGTTCATTCTTCAAGTTGACATAAGTATAGGGGCCAAATGCGAAGCTCTTCTGTTTTGTGATAGGAGTTAGATACCCCTTCCTCTCCGTCCTCCTTTATAGCTGTCCTCAAGCCCATTTACACTCTCTCCTACGTAATTATATTGATATAATTTATACTAACATGAAATGGCAAACTCTAGCCCATTTTTACGTGCTTCTTAGTTCCTCTCTATCTGCAACATAGTCTTTCTAGCATAAAGGGGTGCAGGCTTATTTAAGGAAATTGGAGGGTTGCATTGCAGTAACATGGATGTAGCTTAAATGCTTCTATACAGTCGCAGAAAAGCTGCACAGTTGTTAGCCTGAGTTCCCTGTTGCTGCAGCCGTAATGGTAGTTATGCCTGAGCTGACTTGGGTATAACTAATTGAGCTGAGCATATTGTGCTGACTGCATAATAGACCTCTGTGTTACTGTACGTAGCTGTACATAGCCCTTCTGAATTAATTCTTAACTTTCTGCCATCTGTATGATAACAATTTGTAAGATTTACTTTTCCACAGATGATGATTGTATTGGAACTAGAAAGGGAGAGCAGACTTCCTGCCATCAAAAGTATTTTATACTTTCTTCTGCATATGTCTCCTTCCCTTCTCTTCATTATCGGTCTTTGTATTTGGCTCGTTCCCTAAGGAAATAAGTATTTAACTTCACTGCATAGGAACTGTAGCCTGTCTATATTGGTTAGGAACGAAAGGTTACAACCCATGTCAGAAATGTACAGGGAAAAAAAAAATCTTCAAAATAAAATACTCATCAGTTAGAGATAATAACACAGTAGATCTGAGAAATATTGATGTGTGTGTCTATTTTTAATTACATATGGTCAAATGTACTTTTAATTTATATTAAAAATCATAGAGATTTTACAATGGGGGAATAGTTGTAACTATAGTCCAATCTATTTTTCAAAAGAATTAGAATTTAGTTCCAAGAAGCACTTTGACGAATTTCTAGAAATTGGTTTACCATGTAAAATTTTATGAAATCATTAAATTTTATCAGAGTTAATGATAAATATTAAGATATGTCTTTTGAAAATATTTGATACCACATCAAATCATCAAAACAACTATAATCCTGGGATGTTTGGTGGTTTATTATACTAATGAGCAGGAAGACTATTTAAAGTGTATATATGGTTTTCTGATGTTGCAGTTGCTTAGATTTGCTAATGACAGTTAAAGGTAAATCATTAATATGACTAAATTTTGTTGTAAAATTCAAAACGTACAACACAGTTCTTTGGCGGAGAGAGAAAACTGAATTTTTGCTAGTATGTTGAGCCCTCCAGGTTTCTTTAGATGCCAAGAGCACTATTGATTACTCCAATAGATACGCTTTGAAAGCTTAGTATATATCAAATGCTCAAGTGTGCGAAAATCTGGTTTAAGGTGTCTCAAGTTGGGCACCCAGAAATAATGGAGACTGCATAATTTTGCTTAATTTCTATGCCTTAGTTTCCCAGATGCAAATGGCCTTAATAAAGCAAATAATGCAAGCGGTATATTATTCGTGTTCATGAAGCTTTTGATTGTGCTGTGAAAACAACAAAAAAACCCACAAGGAAATGAATAAATCTGCATTCAACACAAGGCTTTGAAAGTATTAATTAAAAAGGTGTATGGCCACATGCTGATTAGAGTAGATAAATAGAAATATTGAATAACTACTTACTCTCTGAATTGGGCCCAAGGGTCCTATGAGAAAAATAGTATATGATAATTTAATTAAAGTTTGCATCAAAACACATTTACACAAGGGAGCTGAATTCATATTGCAGAATTTGCGCTTCCTAACTTTTCAGCGCTTCACTGGGAAATGTTAACTCTTTTTTAGTATAGTAGTTCTTCAGTGTGACATAATGAACTGATCAGACACTTGGCATATTCATCTCACTGAATTTCTTAGATTCAACGCATTAATATAATGAAGTGAGTATAGATGTTGAATTGGAAACACCGAATAATGATAGCAGTGCACTTGGAAGCACAGTTCTATTGGGTTCTGGAATATGATAGAAGGAAGAGGGGAGAAGGAACTAGGATATACGATCTGATTGAGACAGGCAGATAAGCCTACATATTCACAAATATTTAGGCACTGATATTTGTGATTATTTATGTTTATAGTCATACTTATGACTATAAAGATCCTCTGTAAAATATCTCGGCAGAGCCTGCTGAGTTTTGTGTTTCATGGACAGATCCGGAGTACTCACTGTTGGTTTTTTTCCCTCCCCCTTCCCAAGGGAAATTTAGTTACTCAAGTCTTGAAGCTGCATAATTACTCCATGTAACAAGACATGGAGCAGGGAAATGGCTCTGGTACGTACAGAATTAGAATATGAGTATATGGAGTGATGGATAAATGGAGTAACAGTCCCTTGGGGAGGTGGCTATGTCCAGTATACAGCTGCTTTAAGTATAGGGGAGGGGAAACTCTCCCTGTACTGCAGCTGCGGATAAAACAATAAGTGGGTGAAACATTAACAGCTAGAATACTGACTATAATGTGGTAATTAATCAAGTGCTTACAGGCTTTAAAATAAATCTCCACAACCCATATTACAATTACAGTGGTACCACATTCATGGCAGTATCACAGTGCTTTCCAATTCTACTGTAAAATGGACTTAAAATGGCCCCCAAAAAATTAGATTTTTTTTCCATTACAATAGCATCAGAAACATCTTAAAAAGGCTGTTAGATCCAGCTGTTCCTGGAATTATGATAATTTATAGATACTTAGAAAGTGTGTTATAATACTTAAAGTAGTAGATTACCCAAAATGTATTAATTACTGTTATAGAAGGGATAATTACAAAAAATGAAAATAAAAGAAATCAGTGTTACATGATGCAGCATTACTATGAAACCTTTTGCTGCATGGGTCTGTTGGTTAACAGTTAGTGACCTTCTGAGAATCAGTACCATTTCTGTACAGCTTTGAACGTGACTGTCACTCCTGGTACTTGTGTGATGGTGCCCCTCCACATCTCTGGGCTCTGTGGTATGCAAATGATAGGGAGCAGAGCCTTAATGATTACTTCTGCCTTGAGGCCGCAGAGCGGGTGAGAGAAAGGACCTGTGAGTGTGAAAATAAAAAAAAGAGTCAGCGTCAGGAATCTACGTATTTTGGGAGTTAGGCTCTCGGGTTTGTTTGTTTGTTTTCCCCTTGAGACTTTAATGTCCTTTTCTGCAGAAGTTCTGCAGTCATTACAATTTCATCTCCCAGCATTCAAACAGCCCGGTTGGTGGGAGGCTTTTTCCCAGCCATGATAAATTATTCTCTGTCAGAATCCAAATCTGCCCTTTCAAGTCTGATCATTTTTGATGAATTTATTCTGTTAACATGAGCTTGAATAGAAGCAATTGATGGTAATAAATTAACTTTGAGCATATTAATGACATCTCTAGGAGACTGTGGATGAATTAAGGAATAAATAGATGAAATAGGTTCAATAACAGGCTGGTGAACACTTAGTCAGCGATTGACTGGTAGGTTTTCATTTAGGTTCTTTTATATCTTATGGTTAATTAAAACAATAGAAAGATTTTAAAGCAACCTTTTGGAATACAGACTAAGCATGAGCTCATGCTGTCCATACTTGCTGTAGAAAAAATGATCACCAAATGTACTCCGCTGAAGACTAAGAAACAGCAACTTCAGAAATTCAGGTTTGTACCCTCTTAAAAAGAAATCTGTGCCAAGCATGGTGACAGCTTTCTATATGCATCTGCCAGAGCAGCACTTACCCCAGACTTAAAATATCTTTTCTGTAAAGCTTATGAAAAAATAAACATAAATTATGCAACTTTTTGGATCTGCTCTTACAAACTAGAGATTAGGGTACAATGTGAACTTCCATTCCTAACAAGAGCTGTTGTGATTTCATCTTATTTAGTTATATTTAACATATGCCTGCTATGTCCAGGATTTCCAAGGTAGTTTGAAACTTAATACTTTTAAAAGAGCTGGATGCTAAGCTTCAGTGACTTTGTAAGAACTGAGTGTTTCTTAAATCTGTTTCTAAGGGATCCTCTGTCATACGCAACAGAGAAATGACTGATTAAGGCTTACACACTAAAGAAAGTGATAAGTTCCTTGGGAAATCTGAATGCTAGTATTTAAACTCATTTAATAATATATGTTAGACTTTTATTATCCTAGGTGTACTCATGCCAAAGCTTATCAAACAGGAGCAAACGTTACTTTTTTGCAAAGACAATTATGGTCTATTAAATGTTTAAAACCACAAATTATTGTTTTATGCTAGGACATCTTGTTATTCAAATAGGGCTGAGTCAAAACACCCACTCTGAAATTTGAAGCTTGACAAATATATCTCCCTTCAGAATCCTTAATATAGGCACACATAGGCAGTGTGTGGTTATAACAAGAAGATGTTTATATTAAGTTTATAAAAGTGTGCTTTAAAAATCAATCATTTTTTTATTCCTATTTTAAAACATTTCTATCTTTGAAGTAATGGAATTTAATTTCCTGAACAATTGTATACCTCATGAAGTTTAGCTTTATACCCCCACAGTTTTATATTTGTTGTGCTCAAAATAATTTCTTAAAATAGATTAATAATAATAAATACACTACCCTATTTTCAAGCGTCATCATAATCCTCATGGCTGCAGTCACAGAACCTGTCCTGGCAGCTATTGAAATGGGCTGAAAAGATTACTGTCGGCAATTGCTTACTCCCATTCTCTTGGCTGATATTACTGACCCTAAAATCTTCCAGAATAATCACAGCTATGAGTGGTCCCTAACACTGCCTTTGTTCATGAACGCTGAAATTACGTATGCCGTGAGAAATCCTGTTCTGTAAAGAATTCTGTCAAATGTTGATCTGGCCTAAATTATTCCCGTCGTGTGTCAATTGTCCAGGTGCTGAGAGAATCATCTGGTTTGGAGAAGGAAACCACAAGTTTACTAATACTACCAGCTAAAATTAGAATATTTTTATATTTTAATTGAAAATTACTTAGGAGAACAGAAAAGGATATTGAAGAAAATCTGAAAGACGCTGTTGGAGGTTGTTCAAGGGAAACTAAGTGAGAATTAGAACTAAATAGCATATTTTCTGCGAGGGTGGGGTTTTTTTTTTTCTTTCAGCACTGTAAAAAGAGGAAAGTTTGTAATACATATCTCATATTTGATCTCATAAATGTCTACAAAGACTTAAAGGGAGGGTGCCAGGAGGAGGGGGCCAGTCTTTTTTCAGTAGTACCCAGTGATAGGACAAGGGGCAATGGGTATAAAATCGACTATCGGAAGTTCCATCTCAACAGGAGGAGGAACTTCTTTACTCTGAGGGTGGCAGAGCACTGGCACAGGCTGCCCAGAGAGGTGGTGGAGTCTCCGACTCTGGAGATGTTCCAAACCCACCTGGACGCCATCCTGTGCAACCTGCTGTAGGTGAACCTGCTCTGGTAGGGGGGTTGGACCAGATGATCTCTAGAGGGCCCTTCCAACCCATAACATTCTGCGATTCTGTGATATCTGTATTCCTACCCTGTCAGCAAAACAACTTCTTACCAAAGCCTTCTAAGTAGTTGCACAAGGCTTATTTGAAGCAACACAAGAAACTTCCAAACAGCAAAACTTCAGTGGAAAAACTGGTCACAACTGAATATTTAAAGAGATGATAACTGTGCAAGTATTACTTGATCAGAACGATGCCAAAATTTCTGAAGGTGCAAGCAATGCCTATAAAGGCCCAATTAGGAAGTCACAGCCATCACAGTAAGCAGTTTTGAACTCACAGGTAAATGATGGAAACTCTAGTCAGACATCCTTTTTCTTCTTTCAAATGCCTATTCTGAATGAGTCTCTGAGCTACCGTGCAAAGATTGCTCCAAATCACTCAGAGCCACGCTTCTATGCCTGACTGGAGCACAATGAAGTTTGGATTATGCTGTTTTAAATTATCACCCATTTGAAGTAATTTTCTTTATAAAACAAGATTAAAATGGCTGTAATTCAAAACATTTTACCTCAAATTGATGTGAAAATTGTAGTGTTCATATTATTTCCATTTTTCAATTTGACAAAACATTTCACTCCATGTATAAGCTTTTCTGTGTTGTCACTATCTTAAGAGTGAAAATATGCATTTTACTCTGTGCATTTTATTCTTTCCTGATGTGTCTTATTTCTTAACACTACTTATTTAACTTTTATAAAGCGTGTCTTTATATAGTCTCTTATGGTACCTGGGGAAAATATAAACAGATTCAGGAGGTTTGCTTACCTCCTTTCTACCCCATACAGTAATAGTTTATAACTTCATATTTCTAAATTTGTTCTCTAGTCGTTCTACATGCCTGATGGTCAGATAAGTGCTGGTGATAAAGCAAAGCAAAGAAGAACTTGGCGTTCTAGCTTGATAGAGTTGAAACTCAGATTATAGTGACTTTTATTGTTTTCGTACGTAGTCAAAAGGTTTCATGAATCCTGAATAAATCATACAGGGAAAGAATAGTCTTTTCTCTTCCCCAGAAGTTTATTTCATAGAAAGACAGTTATATCAGTAATTTTTTTAAAAAATCCAGTAAATTCTGAGTTACTTACTTGAGTTTCCTGTGAATAAGGGTATTTGTTTCATCTAACATAGAGTGTTTCTTACAGGCTTCCTGTAACTGAAAAGCAGTGGAAAATGAACCAACTTGCAGAAGTCCATATCTATATTAGTGTCAGTGAGAATTACAACTGTAAAATTCCTGGCCTAAAAATACCAATATGCAAACATACTTATTTTTAAGTTACCCTGTATTCAACTTTAAATGCAACAGAATGCCAAACCCTATCACTTAGCGTAATAGCAATGCGCACATCAGCTATCAGACCCTCAAACTCTGGGAAAGAGCTGCTTTGTGTGCTAAATCTGCAAAGGATAATTCATTCCTTACTAGGGGGTATGATTTCATGAGCTGAAAGCTTTAACTAGTACATATGTATAGGACAGATTTAAAGTGATTATGGAAATGTCACCGCAGGACAATAGGTTATTAGTAGTGCCTCATATGTTGTATGCTGTCCCCTTATGTTTGCTGATAATTAAAAAGCAGATTGGGGTGTCATGGTAAGAATGAGTGCAAAATGTCCCTTTTATTATTTGCAATAAATATGAAATAGTGGTCTTTCTGTATCCTTCAGTGATTGTTCTATTTGCGTTGGTGACAAATGACATCTTTCTCCTTGTAATGTGCCTGCAGGGTTAAATGACTTTATTATTATTAATGAGTCATTGCTCCAGCTGCCCAGAAATAGAGGGAGTAGGAAACATAAGAGGTTTAGACCTAAGTAATTACAAATGTAATTATTACCTTTCAAATTTCATTTTTACAGCAATCACAAAGCTGTTAATCAAACATGGCCCTTTCCATGTATTCACGCTTTTTGGGGTCTTTGTCAAAGGGATGAGTAGCTACGTGGTTCCACTGAGGGTTGTCTGTGGCAGATTGACAAAATGGTAGTGACAGAAACCTGCTGTGAAAAATTGGTTAGAAAATGTTGTCTAATCATCAAGAAGTCTATGGTTCAGAGGGTTTTCCAAGAGAAAAACCCACCTGAGCTGCAGCCATATGGAGGAGAGTGTCCTCTTGGGGAGGACGAAAGCTGCAGGAGGGGAATTCTTTTGTCCTGTGGAGATAAGAAATGTCAAAGTTTTACTCCTCCAGTTCGTCCTTCCACAAGGTTGTGGATTTTCATTAAGGAATCTGACAAGCACAACAGAACCAACATGCTACTGGACCCTTTAGGGGAATTAAAAGTGTGCCCTCTTGGCACTGCAACAGTTATCCTAATTACTCGTAATTCTGGATTTTCAAGTTTTTAGGTGGAGCACAAGGCTTGTTCTTCTGTAGTAGTGGTAAGAGTGTCACAGGGAATTTAGAAAAGGAGAATGGTTGTGGATTGTGTTAGGCTGTTAAATGTAAGCAGTGGTTGTTTTTCAGAATCGTAATCTGAACTTGAAATTTTTGTGAAATGGAACAGCTGAGGAAAAACTTTGGAGAAATGAGAACATTTCCATTCACTGATGTCATTTCTGCATAACGTTGAAATATTAAGGATCCTTATATTTTAAAAACCTAAATGAAAATAAAATTAATAGAGAAAATGGAAACTATTAGTTTTCATACTTTATACCCCAGAACGTCAGTTGAAACTACACTGTCACTAAACAGTTGAACTTTGAAACTACATTTTTGATAGAATATTCTTTTGTCAAAAAAACTTCAGCGACCTTTTCATACATATTCAGCTGGAATAAATAGATTTAATACTGTTGATAGTTCAATCAAATGTAATATCTGTCAGCATTCAAATAAGCATAGTGTGTTACTTAGATATCATCACAGTTGAATATTGTAAAAATGTTTAGAAGAATTTGCAAAATAAAGTCAGGGTATTTATAATAAAAACAAATCAGTTTTTGTTTCTATTCTAATAAAAATGCTTCCCCCCCCTCCCTCCTTGAAATGCAATTGGAATCACAGCATAAATGACATAGAATATTTTTAGGATGTTGTAGGTTTATTTTGTTTGCTGCTGGTAGTGGTAGTTTGCTGCTTTGACTTTAAATTTCTCTTTGTGTATATCTGATGAAAGCATAATTTCAAAACATCTTTTATTGTCTACCTCTTAAGTTATCACAGGAAAGATGTGTTTACTAGCTTACTCAGCATTTGGGGGTTTCGTGGTGTCCTTTTGAAAATGAACATTTCATAAAAGTGTCCAAGCCATGAACAATTACCCACAGTTGTTCAATTACTTAATTTAAAAGAATTTTTTAGTGTTCTACTTTAGCTCAAACTTTTGTTTATTTTTACTGTAAAGTCAATAAAAAGAAAACAGAGCCCCATTTGGCATGTAGATACATCAAGATACTCTTACCAAAGTGAATAAAGGGTGTAAATAAAGATATTTGAAGCAGAATTGTAGGTCTTTTATCCCACACCTGTCCTTTGAAGGAGTTGTTGTATGTGAGGTATCTCAAACATAACTGAAAATGAACTTCTGCTCGTCCCCTTCTTCATCACCTTGCCTGTATTCTGCATTCTGCTGAGGATGGGTCACCTGATCTCCCTGTTGTCACAAGTGTTAGAATTCATTCTTAGAGTATTATGAGAGTATACTAATATTTTCATGTAGGTCTGTTATCAAGAGTAAATGGTACTGACCTTATTCCACCTAGAAATTCTGTTCCCTTCTTATCTTTTTGAAGTTCATCCTTTTTCTTATCTGCAAGCCCAGATCTTTGTTCTCTAGCCAGAGAATCACAAAAGGTAATTGATTTTTTGATTACAACATCCACAGCCTAAGCTTAAGAAATGTATTTTCTGCTGTTTCCACAGCAAATGAGTTTATGTAGATTCAGTGATTCTTACTTCTCTTCACCTTTCAAGGTATATAGTGATTTATAGTCAAATCAGTAAACTACCTCCCCTTCACACACACACACAGAATTTTATTTAAAACTTAAACCTTAAAAACCGAGTATAATACTATGTTCTGTATGCTTACACTCTAGATACTGTAAGCAGGAATTTTCTTCTTTTTAGCACTTAATGTGTATATATTTGAATGCAAGTGTGAATGAAACTGAGCAACCTCTTTAGCTTGGTTTGAAGAAGAGAGAGAACAGATGTTAAGAATTATCAGAAATTACTGCTAAGTTAATTTCTTTTTCTAAGGTTTAGCCATACAAAGCTGCATCTTGAAGACTGCTTATTTTGTAGTTTCAGACAAACAACCTTTCTGTACAGAAAAAACCTCAAGCTTTTTGTATTGCTTTAATGTATTTTTTCCTACTTTCATGGGGAAAGTACAGTAATGGCCGTATCTCCATGATGTAATTTATTCTCTCACTTTGCTTTATCCTTTTAACGTGGTCAGTGCCTCTTAAAAGAATATTGATACAATCCTAAATTCCCCAGCACACTCACATGTGAAAGATTCTCCTCGATGTTGAATTAAATGAAAGAACATAGGATGTTGAACTGACTCTGGATTATATAAATAAATGAATTTAAGCAAATGTTTAATTGGTGGTAATGGATCCTCACATACATTCTTAATGAGGTATTTGAATAATGATTTGATGACAAAAAGGAGATATAAATGGTATTTCAGAGTGTACAGAGTTACCTTGTATTGGTTAAGTGATTTTTCTGTCAATTAGCCCCCATTCTGTTTTGACATGTTTGACCAGATCACTTTTTAAAGTTAAAAAATATGCCTGCATTATGATAATGAAAAAATATATAATTGATTATTTCTATTCCAGTTTTTATCTTGTTGGGTGTATTTTGTGGTATTTTTTAAACTTGTTTCTAATATCATTTAGCATAAAGTTAAATAGTAAAAATGACTTTTTAGGTGGAAATAGCCAAAGGGTGTTAATTCCCAAAGAAGCAAAAGGCAGAGCAGAGCTTGTCTAACATTAAGAGATGACTTCCACTCACACATTCAAGAGCAACTTTTACTGAGCATTTGAAATTTAATCTCTAGATGTTTCTGTGAGATGTACCATTTGTCATAGATATCCTGAAGCTCATAATTCAAGTAATGTTTAAGGATATTTAAGACAGCGTAAAACTAGCATTTATATCTGCGTACACATGTGTGAGCAGGAAGTCTTTAGAAACATCACCATATTAGAGTACTCAGTGAAGTTAGTGTTGTGCTTCCTGCTTCAGGCTCTCTAACAATGCTTGCAAATTCACTAATATTACTACACTTGTAGTTTTCCTGGTCCCTGGAACAGGTAGCATGGATAAGCACAGCTCATTTCCAGAGAAGGCAGGAAGTTTTCGGTTCTCTCAGTGTCGCTGAGGTGGCGGGGAGCGAGCAAGCGAGCGGCTGCCTGGTGCTTAACTGCTGGCTGGGCTCAGCCCACCACTTGATAAAGACGTTTCTTGAAGAAGCAATCATGCCAGGGAGATAATTGCTGGGTGTCCACAACTTTCTAGAGACTCTTGTTTCCCTTACTGCAAATAAGAGTTGTATGATGGAAGGCTTAAAATGAAGTTTTACACATCAAGAGAGAAAGTTTGCTTTGTTACCAATGTCATGCTGAAAGCTCATACTGAAAATGTTTCCTCTTCCAGATGCCAGCTGAAAAGTGACAGCTGAAGCCCTTTTTCATCCAGCATATTTTTGTAGGAAGTTGGGTTTATTACAGAAACTTTACATCAGTAGAAGAGCTTAATATATGTCACCTAAAATGCATAGTCTTTCCAGGTTATGGGGTAAGAAATGCAAATTTCACTATTTACTATGTTTCCAGGTCGAAGGTTATTGCTGGAGAATAAACCATTTTTCATTACGTAGTTTCACCTTGTTTAATTGATTTGAATTTAAATTTATATTCTGTGTTAAATAATGAACCGTGTATTAATAATTAAGGAGTTTCAGTACAAATGTGAAGCAGTTAATTAAATATTAAATAAAGCACATTGTACTACCCAGTATTGTAATCAATATACTAGATTTTAGGCTATTCATTTTAGGTGGTCATTATACTTTACAATTTATGGTTAAAATTCTCATTCATAACTCAGTATACACTTCGTAGGCTGAGAAAGATACACCCATTGCAAATTACCATATTTGTTTTGCCATGATTAGCAACAAAACATGGGCACTAAGGCTGAATAGAATCAGACGGTTGAAGAAATAGGGGTCGGTGCCGTGTGTTCTGCAACACTGCCGTGCCCGTGTTCATTAGGCTGAAACAGAAGAGGTTGCAGGGGGTTGGTGGCTTGAGGGTTTTTTGATGAAATCTCTTCCTGTGGAAAACAGCAATTACTGAAACTGAACTTTTTACAGGAGCATTGCTTTTAGACCATTGCTTGGTTTTGATTAATACAAGACTGAAATTCTAGTCAGAATAACAATAAGAGATGACTTAATGAAAGATTAATGTGCTTTATTTATATGGCTATTATTTGTGAAGGAAATCTTCACTTCACTTCACAAGCATAGTTAATTGTACAGGAATTACCATATGCTGTCTCTTTTGCCCTGATACTTCCTCCCTTCCCTGTTTTCTTCCCCAGCCATCTTTGATAACATTTCCTTGACTAATTGAAGCCAGGTGCAAATTACTCACACCTGATACCACTGGGATTTCATCATAAGAAACCTAATGGCAGATTTTAGGATTAAATCAAAACCATGTATGTTAGGATATAAACTGTGTTCGCTGGCATGGAAAGAGAACTTATTCTTGCAAGATATCCAGTACAATCTGGCAAGCCTAGGTAGCACATGAAAATGTGCGACTTCTGCGTGTCTGTTGATTCCTCATCAGTTAGAACATCTGGAGGATCAGTCTTCCTCAGAGTTACGATTTCTCACAGGCTCTGGTAGAGGCAAGCACAGTGTCCTACTTGTTCTTTGAATAAAAAGGTTCAAAGGCTAGAACTTAAGTAACTCTTTTAGGTTTTTAATTTATTGAGACATATACGGGAAATAAAATATTCATTGGAAACTTCTCCCAAAGGCATTTTATTATTAAAGCAAAAAAAGTAGAGTATATTATAGCAGCAGTTATTTAGGGTTTCTACATTCAAGCATCTTCCTCCTGACCTTATTAAAGTAACCCAGTTTACACTAACAACTATTCTCCCCTGCCTTTTTTATTGTTAATGTCATTTCTGTTCTCTTCACATAGTGGAGGACGCTAAATGATGTTACCCAAGTGGCCACTTTTGGTCACCAGGGTAATTCTGGACTATAATTTCCCTGTATTATGCTTGAATTCCTGCTTAGATTTAGTACCACATTTAGTAAATACACATGGGCAAGAAATGGGGGGCACATGACCCATTCCTTAGGAGCTAATGGCTGAGATGAGTAGTATAAGGTTGTCATCTTCATCACTCTGGTGAGTTCCTGCTGAGCAGAGAGCGCTGAATGTGGGATGGGAGCTGTTTAATACAGAACGCTTCAGTAAATGAGAGGCACTTCTGGATGCTGACAGAGTAGCATTGGCACTGCAAGCCATGTATTCATATATGTGCTGTGTTGTGAAAATATGAAAAATAGCTCAGCAATGGCATAATTATGGGCAATTTGCTTAATTGCTTGCTAATTGTTGCTTGCTTTATTATGAAACAAGAGTGCTCTAAATGTAACACTGGATGGTTTGCATCCAAAATGTGTCAAATTCAATACTGGCTTTTCATTAAGACTTCAGCTACATGGCTTTAAAATTCAAGCATTTTATATTATGTGGTTTAAGTTGTGGTGGTTTTTTATTGGTGTTGAGCTTTCGGTTTTTTGGTTGTTTTTTTTTTTTAAGTTTATTATTGCACAGTTTCTAAGTCCCTAAGCCTGCATTGGTACAGGGCAGTCTGGCAGCTTTTGAACTTCTAATGAGTCTGAGTACTTTGCTAATGAATACACTTACAAATGTCTTTTGATCATTATTACCCATGTGGATAAAGGTGGAGATGTTTTAAGGCTTCTTTGAGAGCCCGTGTTCCTGACTGTTCAACTCTTAGAAATGCGTATCTCCCTTTCAACATATACATGCAGATTTTTATAAAGGGATATGTGCAATTCTGAAAGTTTGGCCTAAACTTTTCGAAAAACTGTTCTCTTCTGTTTTGACCAAGATATACTGCTTTGTGGAGAAGGTTAGACAGACATCTTCACAAGTCCTTTCCAGCCTAAATCTTTTTGTGATTCTGTGATGCAAGTGATGACTTCTCTGGCAGACCAAAAAAAGGAACCAGCCATCCTAACGTCTTAGTAGTGTGTCTCCCTTTTGGGGATGGAGAGGAGGGCATAGGGGTAGAAAAGAAAGTGTATCATTTATATACCAAGTATAAGCCTCCAACTCTTCAACATTATGAGATAATACACTTGTACTAACACCCTGTCTTCATTTGAGAATTCTCTGTGAGAAATACTCTTAAAACTGGAACATAATATTAAGTATGCAGTGTTGTGCCACGTATTTTGTAGACTGAGACAGAAAGTAGCATTGTAGAGTTCTTCAGCTTTCATCCCCCAAAAGCAAAGATAATAACTAACATTTTTATTTACTACCTATAAAACCCTACACAGGCGCCCTATCCACAGAAAGTCTCTAACCAAAACAAACAGAAAAAAAAATTCAAATGGTATTTTTTAATAATTGTTTTGACTGAAGGATAGCTACCTGGCAAGGTTAGAATTCCACATTTTCTTAAATGAAAGTAAATATTCTTACTGAAAACTGCTTTGACCTATAAATGATAAAGACCGTGGAACAATGAAGAAAGTCTCAACTATTGTGCTTTTAGTTATATTTGACAGTTCTGATCTAAACATTTCATAAAAGCTGACAGACACGTTCTTTAAAAATGTTCTTAGTTCTGAGGCAGACAGTTTAAAAAATAGTTTCTTTCCTAAAACAATCTGGAGTTCAAATCAAAGTGGTAAACTCACATGTGCATGAATGTGATCTATTCTATTATGAATTAAAAATTCTCTTTCATACTACTTGTATGTCATGGTTGAAGAGTCTCCATGTAGTACGAAAAAAATAAAATTAAGGGTTTTTACTGTAAGAGTTTGATGGAATGTATTGTTTATTCATAATACATGGGGGATATGTACACTTCTATTTCCATTTATAAACCTGTCATATCTTATGTGGGAATACGTTACTAGACATTGCATTTCAGTGGAGAAAACGGTCGTTTCCTCTAAAAATATTTAGAGAGAGCAGGAACCTTCTTTTACTTGATTGGTAGAGGCAGATGTCACAGATGTTTCTTACCACTGAGTACTTACTGGACTATGCAGAACAATTGCCTATATTACTACTTTTGAATGAGAGAGAAGGGCTTGAAAAATGTTATTTTCACCCACATTTAGCAATGACTTTCAAAGATGCAAAATAGAAGGAAGTTTAAAGAGTGGCAGCAAGAAAATGACATGGTCAGTTTACACAGCCTCTGATAAATGGCCACTTGAGCACTGAACATCCCACTTACCCAGTTGGGTGGCTCGCATTCCTCCTTGGATGGTTCTCTGGGATGCTGAGCCAGCCAGAGAATCCTTTGTTTAAAGTAGGCAGCAAGTGGTGGAGGGGAAGCCAGACACGGTGCCGAGGACATCACCTCAGTGCTGGTTGCAGTGACCTGGTTGCATGTTCCATTGTAAGTTGGCACCATTAGTATAATGCATTGGTAACATAAAGCCCATTTCTTTGATAAAATACAGAATTGTTAAAAAAGTATTTTTAACAATTAAAGCATAGTTTAGACGACAGTGCAATGCCAGTGCCAGGTAGCTATTCAGAAGGATTCCAGACGCTAAAGAAGCAGTCAAATGATGGTATGTTAGGAAAAAGAGAACCAGACTGACAGAAAGAAGCTACATTTCATGTCGTGGAAGAGCAGGCAAAAAAGATAATGCCTGGTGAATATTCATGCAGAAAAATTTCTACATTTTTTTCTAGGTTCATTCAAAACCAGAAGAATTATGCTCCAACAGTGATTTTTACTTCATTGTGCTAAAACCATAGTATTTTACGCTGCTGCTTACATTTATTTTTACTTTTTTTACTTGGACATCATACAGAAAAGTACTTGTATTTGCTAAATAATTTTTTATTTACTGTTCTTATGCAACACTGCAGGGGTGCTCAATAGAAAAGGGTCTTAACTCTTCAAAGTTAATGAGAACTCTATATTTTACATGTTATTAATAATAAAAAGTGATTAAAAACATACTCTGACAATCAAGATTATGTGTACCACATACCATCATTGAAAGAAAGATCATGACTGCTACAAAAAGTGTATCTTCTAAACAATGCTGCATTGGCAGACTGCTATATAACAAAACCCCAACTCAAAGCCAGAATAATTTGTATGCATAACTTATGATTTTGCCTAGGATTGTTCTAAAGTTTTGGGGTTTGGTGTGGGTTTTTTTTGCTAAAACTAAAACTCAGGTAAAATTATCTCTTTATTAGCGGAATAAACAAGACTGTCATTCTGACAATGTTGTTATTCTTAGCATGGTAACAAGTTCCAAGTCTACAGGTAGTCTGACAACACGTGGCAAAAAATTACTGTCCTACTGTACTGTCTGTACTGTACTGTCTACACCATCTGTTGAGATGGTGTAGAGAATGTTTTATAAGTGACCTTTTATTTCTGCAGTTGCCTTGTCTAATGCTTAAATGTTAAGTTTTTATTGCCAAATGCTTCTTTTGGTGGTTTATCTTTGTTTACTCTCTTACTGATGTTTGAGAGAGACAGTAAAATACAAGTATTGTAACTGCTTCCTGTGAAGAGGTAGAAATGCATAAGTATTATTTCCAAATAAATAATTGTGTGATTTTCAGTTTAACTGAATTAAAAGCATTTTAAGAGCGATTAGAAAGCCTTGAGATAAAAAGAAACACTAAGGTACTGGGTATCAAAAAGGCTTTTTTAATAAATACAAAAAAGATCAGTTTCTGTATAAAACAGGGATAAATCAACACTGTCAAGGTTGTACCTGATTTCAGTGAATTGCCTTGATCAGAAGAGAAGCAAACCTTGATAATTAGAGAGGTTAACAAAACTTGTATATACTGAAATTTATGTCTTTAATAGCAGATAGTAGGACACAGAAAGATTAGACTAATCTACCAGCAGTAACTTTTTTTTTGGAGGAACTATTGCCTCTGTTGAATTATTTCCATATTTATGTCTCCTACTGCCCATCAAAACTGGATTAGTATTTCAACAGCAAGGTGCCAAAGCTTTGTCAGGATTACATTGAAAAATAATGAGACAAAGTGACTGAAGACATGTTAAAATGCCAGTAATAGGGCAAAATAGCATTTACAAACAGTCATTCCTCCAACTGGCACATAGTCATACAACGTACTTAAAGAGAAATAATCAAGAATATAGCGTTCAGGATACAACAAGCAACCAGTTGTCTACCTAAATGGCTTAGATTTAAAAAAGGTGTATCCTGTATTTTGGACAGCAGCATTATATACTTCAGTGCCTGAAGGAAAACACTTAATTCATTTGTATTGAGTTGTAACACAGAAATATGTATTTGTGCTTTGTAGGTTTACAGAGATTTCAACATGCAAAGTATTTATTAAAACAGAAATGCAGCGTAAAGCTCAGAGGGTGAGAGGCTCATACTCAGAACTTGTATTGCTATAAGTAATTCCTAGCATCATACCTTCTCCAGTGGTTACGAGCCAGAATCCAATTTTAAATGTTATTTTCATGAAGACAGATACTAAAAATATGTATGTATCTTTTACTGGAAAGTTTTGTGGAGACAATGCAATGAAGTATCTAATCAGATACTCTTCTTCACTCCTGATGTATTTAAACCCTGCACACAGCAAGAGAATATAAAATTATCACATATAATATGAAAACTATTTCAGGGAGTGATTTGTACAAGTTTAATTCTGTTACTTTGAATTAACACAATGTGGTAAACCCACAGTTTAAATGAAACTTAATTTATTATTATCTCATGAAACAAAAAAGATTGTTTATGTATTGCAATCTTTTTCATGTTTATCTGTTTAAGTATTACATCTTTTCAGATTTAGTAGTTTGCCTTTGAACAAATTATAATTTCTATCATCCTTTTTCAAGGGCACAAACTTTGCATCTACTGAAGACATCTGTTTTGATTACTAGTAAAGTACAGAGGTTACAGCTTCTTTTGCTATTACCCTTTGATTTTTCAAGGTTTGCAGTATCAAATGCATGGAGAAATCAATTCTCTTTAAAATAGCTGTCATGTTGTCTTTCATTCTTAAAGTTCTTGAGTGCATCTTTGAAGCCAACGCACCATCTTTGGTTAGGTGTCCAAATTAATGTTGTTTTGTCTTAAGCAAAGCATAACAATCCAAAAATCCAGTTTTAAAAGAAAAAAAATCCTAATTGTAATAACATTTTTTCAAGTAGGTACATGCAAATATATAGAATTGTGGTATTCAATTATTATAAAGCTTATAGCTTTATTACACAAATTACAATTTCAAAAAGTGAAAAGGTCATTGTAAGTAGAATGTATAAGGGCTTTAGTGACATAGCTGTAATGATGGTATCAGCTGTTCATTAGACATTAATTTTTTTCTGACAGTAGCCCATGACAACACTGTGGGCCCATGAAATTGCAAACATCTAAACCTTCACTGGAGTCGAACACCTGGAGGTATTTTCTTTCCAGACTGTGGCCATCAGTGGAGAACTGGGGTTTCCTTTGTTAACCTTGATTCCCTCTGCAAGTCAGTCTTCGGATCTCTGATAATGTTTTGTCTTTTTCCACCCTCCCAGCTATCGAAGTAAATCTCCAGAAAGCCCTGGCTGAAGCCTCTGAAACCTGCACGCAGGAGTGTCTCATCCTAGGCCATTCCGACAACTGCTGGATGCCACCATCTTTGACACAGTATCAGCAGTCCAACACCCCTTTGCCATCGTTTGGCTTCCAGCAAGGCTGGGGCCGAGGAGCCAGGCCTGAGGGACGACACACTCTTGGGAGGCCCCTGCCCAAGGACGACACTGACAAAGGCCAGGGTGGGCCCAGGCCCCAGTTCTACAACACCTGCGAAAGACATTGCGCCAGCGAAGATCCCGTCAAAGTCATTCCTCTGGCAAACTTCGCCGCCTCCCACCAGGCGCCGGTGTCTGGTAGTAGCACTACGTTTATACACGAGCACCAGCTATAAAGGCGTATCTGACAAACCCGCTATTTCAGGCTTTAAGCGTGACTGTATATAGTCACGGCCTAACGCTGCTCCTAGTGCGTATACAAACTTGTTAGGCCTGTGAATATTTATGTATATAGAATCCTAAATTTGAAGTTGAAAAGCTAAATCCTTAGGACTTAGTTAAAAGAAATTTACCGTAGTTCTTGGTAAAATTCACAAAATGGGGAAGAAAACCCACAACCCAGAAACAATCAAAAGAAAAACACCAAATCCTGTTTGTTTTCTTACACGGGCCATATAGTGCAAATATCTGCCAGCAGTTCTTCCTCCCTGTTGAAAGCAATTTCTTAGTACAGTTTGGGGAATATTACAGTCTAAAGATAGCTTACTCAAATTTTTCTTTCTTGTTATTATTTATAGCATATTCATAGATTTCATCTTCCATTTGCTTAGCAATAGAGATCAAGTGGGCATTTTCTCATTTGATTACCTTACATAGCAGAATGCCTAAGATCCTAAAATCAAATTGTTAAGAAGGATCTTTACACCAAAATTTATCTTTTATGTAAATAAGAAGGAAAATGTACTTAAAGACATGACTGCTTTTGATTTTAATTTTTATTGGCTCAATCTACAGGTATTTATTCTTTGAAAGAATCCAGTAGATGAAAGCTCTCAACTAGGCTTTTCTGTGTGAAATAAACATCATGTCAATAATAGGGTATTCAAAATTGGAAAAATACTTATAAATAACTACTTTTTATTACCAAGATTTTCCTTTCTACAATAATGCAGGAAACAATATGATGTGTGTTATGCTTTTCAAGCCATAAGTCTATTTCTAATTCATTAATTTTTTTTTTTCCCCATCTTGCAGAGCTTGTGTTGGCTACTGTTCCTGTTAGTTGAAAATTACATGGGCACTGCTGAAAACAGTAGGAAAATGGGGTATTTTTTTTGGCTGATGTGATGTCATGGCTGCAAGCTACTGGTGTTTAAAAGAATACATGTGATGTATATGACTTTTTTTTTACAGCTATATTGACCTATTGTAAGTATTCAGTAAAGGGTTAGCTATAATATTAGGTACTTCACCATAAACCTGTTAGATGAAGGAGTACTTGTCATTGTGGCTCAGTTTATTAGAGAATGACTGACAGTTCTCATCAAAGAAAGAAGAATCTAGTTGGTGAAAGCTGCATAAATGTAATTTTAAACACCCCCCAATCATATGATTTGATAAAGTCTCAAGATGATTCTCTTTAAAGATGAGGGATTTTTTTAGTGTTCTGTATACTGGAGGATATAGTCTTAATATTGTGAGAAAAAAGCTGGTAAATTCTATAGTGGATGAAAAGGAGGTTTCTTTATTAGATGAAAACCCCACATTTTCCTTCTAGCATTTTGTTGCTGTTTAGCCATTTCATCATTTACAGTATGTACATACCAAGAAATTTTTTCTTCAAAAAAAATACATAATTTTGTTGAGTTCTCTTGTTACATTAAGTGAGACAATCGAAGTTGTATGGAGGGGAAAAAAGACAGTGTGTGAATATTTCCTATGGATAGAATTCTATGTAGGCTTCATATTGTAACTTAAATCTGTAATTTATAAACAAAGCTGTGTGTAAAATTGCTGTAATATTAACTGCTTGTAAAATTTACAGAAGTTCAAGATGTTGAGGGTTTCCAATGAATGCTAGAAGAGCTTCTCTTATGTGCCCAGCAGGTATAAGTAGCTTTATATATTGCTGTCCCCACTGTAAATCTATTCAAATCCCATTTAGATTTTATGTGCAAAATAAAAGAAGCTTCACTTTTAACCTACTGGTAGGGTTTAATTAATGAACATCAGATTATCTAATGATGTACTTCTTTTCTTTTCTTTTTAATGTAGTTTTCAATAACGTTTAGGAAAGATGTGGCACACTGGCTTCCAGTTGCATGTAAATCCTGGAAATAAATAATAATCCTTTGGGTACTGACACACAATAGCTGACACAAGTCATTTCCAATTCCAGGACAATTAAAAATTTGAGAAATTAATTCATACTTAATATATACAAAGCCCTTTGTTGTTTGCTTTGGAGACATCACAATGAGAAAATTCGGCAGTCCTTTTCAGGGATACTCAAAAAAAGCTTATCTGTAGTTTACACAGATTTACCAAACATATTAATTGTGCAAATTTAGACTGATGCTGACAGCTAATGCTTCCTATTGTAAGCAGAGGACTAGTTTTTATTACAGAGAGCTGCCATACCAAATGTTTACCGAATTGGCAGCTGCATCGGAGGACTTTGACTTTTTTTGTCTGCAACATTTCCTTTCTGGCTAAAAATTTTAACCGAAATTTCCTGGCAAAGAATTCATTTTGACAATTTTAGGATTTTCATAGGAAAAGGTGAAGGAAGCAGAATTAGGGTTTTTTCATAGGCAGAGGAAAAAACCCAACATTTAAACATTTAGTGGTTTGGGTTTGGTTTTTTCCCCCAAAGCTACAGAAGCAATTAAGTATCCCCCTTTCTCCTGAAAACAAACAAAACAAAACCCCCAAACCAAAGAAAAACAAAAATTACTGAAACAAAAAGCATTGTAAAGATTAATCTGATCATAGGAAGTATTAAATGTTATATCTATGAAATTGTGTTGTGATATTCTAAAATTCTGTCAACAAGATACAGAGCAATTAATTGTAAATACATAGTTAAATGGTTCCCTCGTTTTTATATATGGCATATCTAATACATAAAACTATGCATTTTAGGCAACATCTTTCTGAGTGGCATGTCAGTATCCAGAGGAATAACATTACTAGAGACTCTTTACACATCTTGCCATATATATAAATAATTTATCTAGTACATAGACTGTATATTTTTGTGTAATTTTCTTTTAGTCATTTAACTTATTTTATCTTACTTGTGTGAATTTGTGGAGAAAACAATCCTATATACAATATACAGTAAAATGGTAGTTACATGATTAGATTTGTTTCATACAGTGTAACAATAAAGGAAAACCTTTGCCTTCAAAGTAATGTGTCACACAGTCTAGCCTAGATTATTCCCCCCTCAACTCAATACAAGCTTGTTACACTTTTACCTATTGCATCAAAGTTACGGGTAGTGGTGGCAGAAAAGAAGGTATTTTTTTCCGTATTGTAAAGCAGTCATTTTTTTTTTTTTAAAAAAGACAACTTTAAAAAAAACCCTGAAGTTTGAAGTAAAATATGCTGTTTCTTTGTTTTCCTAAACTGCGCTGTATTCTGAAGTGTAACTTAATTCTAGAGAAAGAGTAATTAGGCATGTCTGCTTGGCCAGACAGAGACTACGGAGCACCTGCTTTCTCTGGGGTTCGAGCTGGCCGGATGCAGGTCATTTAGCTAATTATCATGGCAGTGAGCCCGTGCTAATAGGACCTGAGGGCTTATGAATGTTAGCACGACAGCTAGCTTGACGTGACATTAGTTAGGTGGTTCTGAATCCAGCCAGGTCTTTTTGCCTGGCGTAGGGCTGGAGGAGAGCAGCCACTTCGTATCAGGCATCTAGGACCCCAGTGCTTATAAATCTGTTTGGGTTTTTTTGTGAGAAGTGAAAGTTTGCTGTTGCTTTCTGAGCAAGCTGTAATCCAGCGTGGAACCCCGTCAGCCCCGAGCTGTCGCTACCACCCTGCCGCCAGCCTGGTCAAGCCAGAAACAAGAGACCTAAATAATTTCTAGTCAGTCACGGTTGATTAGCTCGAGGTTGCTTGATTCAAGCTTATAAAGGTAGAGTTTTTAAAGCTTGAAAGTTCACACTTGACTTTGTTTGCTCAAGGTTTGCTTTTGCAGCTTTGATACCAACCCTTAATGAGTGATTATCAGTTAAATGATTGCACTGTAGTTTACTACCATTAATGTAATTGGATAAATAAAAAGGGATTGGTTTGTGCAGACACAAAGTAAAGTTGAAGGCAAAGATTTTATTTGGTATACGTAGGAAAATTGTGTATAACTTATGTTATCCCTAGTGAAGAAAGCGATTGACGATTTCTTGTAAATATTTGAGTTTGTATCTCTGGGAAATCTCCCTGCTCTATGGCATACTACAGGATCTGAGAGTGAGCAGTGTATGTCTGTGTATTGAAACACCCCTAACCACACTTTACAAATCGTGCCGTTGGACATCATATACTACAGTCCAGCAGCATTTAAAGTCCAGTAAATTTGCAGTAGTTCTATTTCAGGTTTCTGTACAGCATGTTGTCTTGTTAATTACAATGCTTATTAATAAACTAGATCCACAAAAGCAGTTTTCTCCTTTGCACTGTCTTCTTTCTGTTTCTGAAACATAAGGGTTTTTTAAGTATTCCTCCAGCTATACTTCTTTCCCATTTCCAGCTTTCCAAAACTCATTTCTTTGGGAAGCCCCAAACTGTTGGAAAGTCAAGAAAATATAATTTCCTCTGCAGTTGCTTCATGCACCTGAGTAACAGGCTTTTGGTAAATGGTAGAAATATTGACACACAATGTGTACAGCTATCTAGCTTTATATTATCAGAAATGTCTTCCATTTTTGTGTCACTTCCTTTCATACCAAGCTCTGTCCTGCTATGCCTCCGATACGCTTACTTATAGAAAATCATTATGAGCTGGAGGCAGGAGTGTTTATGGGGTTTGTTTTGTTAGAAAATAAGCTATTTGTAATTGAGAGAACATGGTTAATACGTTGTTGTTGAGCAAAAGGGATTATCCTCTCACCATGAATGTGATATAATGAAATAACCCTCAAACGAGGAACTAATGAAACAACATTTTACGCCTTTTTCTATATTATTTAAATCAGTATTTAAAAAGCAACTCTTTTGATAGTTGTCTTGACACTAAGGCAGTAGTATCTTATTCTTTGATGCAGTTATGGCTTTGCAAGCATAGCGTTCTTGTCTGTGGGACCTTTTCAAGCAGGAAAATAATACTTATTTTGGCATCAAAACCGTGCACAAGTATATTGCTTGACTGACAACTCTTGAAATGTTAGTTTTTATTTTAAAGAATGTATTCAGCCTAAAAAAATTTAAAAAAGTAAAAGTGGACAAAAACTTCTGGAGATGGAGGGTTTCTCTGGTTTGGATGGTAAATTCTCAAGCTGGGCTCAGTGATGTTTTGAAGGGCGATCTCAGGAAGCACTGAAACTGTGGAATCTCACAGAGATCTGATAAACCAGTGTGACAAAGCAAGGCAGAAATATGCAGTATCTGATGTACACAATTATAGCATTGGAGTCACTGTGCAAAACTGCAAGGGGATTGCGGGAGTAGAGTTCCCTGGGAGTCATCTTTTTGCTTTCCTCCCTGTGGGCACAAGGAATACCTGGAGCACTTCTCTGGCCACATCGGAAGTACTTGAATCCGAGGTATTTGCTGGTAGCTCAACAGAGTGCAGTATTTTCACCAAAGCGCTACAGCACTGAGGGAAGGGCTGGTGCAGTGTTCTAAAAACATCTCTTTCCTGTAAGATGGAATCCAGGACTTCCTGCTAGGTAATTTGTGGTGAGGTAACGGCTTGTTAGAATATACACATGGATTTATTTAAAGAAGAACATGTATTTCCCAATAGCAGGCAATTTTGGAGATATGCTGTCCGTATGATCATTTAGCATTCTTGACTCTTCTTCAGGTTTCTTCCAGGTGTAGCCTCGGGATGAGCTGTAGTTTGATTGAACAGCGGCTAGTCCGTTTCTCCTGGGAAGTGCTATGTATCAAGCAGAAGAAGGACGTGAGCAAGAAGCTACTTCCTACAGCGAACAGAAAACAGTTCTCTTCCCTTGTGTGGTGGTGAGTGTTGTGTTTTAAGTAGGAACACACAGGACTCCACTTGCAAATAACAAGCATTTTTCCAAGATTTAATCTTTTTGTCCTTGCCCTTGCATTCATGATCCAGTATGAAAATGTATTATCTCTGATAACTCCAATGAGACTAATGACATATTTCCATTTGTATTTTTATTATTTTAATGATTTAGAGGTCTTTTGATGGTGCTAATTTCATGCTTAAAACTAAAGCTCTAACAGTAAATGCTTTTTTGATCTGAAAGCTATGTCTTCGTATTTAATTCAAAGCAATTCAAAGCAGGAATTTCAATGAGTAGGTCCATGCTTTCTGAATAGCTTTTAACTATGGAATTGATGCTACCTCTTCTTACACTTTTTCTCCACTAGGATTAAGAAGTCTGTATTTGTAAAAAGGAAAGTTGGCATGTACACCTGTCAAAGAGACAGAGAAATGAAGTGCCTGGCAGCACTGTACTAGACTTCAACCCATAGCTTTAAGCCACCAGCTGTGATGTGTTCTAGAGCAGATGAGTAGGATGTACAAAGAAAAAGACATTTTCTAAGAGATTGAAATGAAGTTATTCATTGCTACTGCAGCTGCTATGTATGTAGTAAAAGAGTTGATTAACATAATCAGATTAAACTAAGAGAAATTGCTTTTAACCTGAACTTTGCTTCAGTTGTTGTTTAGTTATCAGAGATGATAAAAGACTGTACCCAAAAGCTTGCCTAAACTTTCCAAATGTCAGCTGTTCTATAAAAGATGACTTTTTGCTTCTCTACTGTGTAGATCAAGCTTCGATTTGCAGGTGTATGGAACTACAATAAGCCCGTGTATAGTTCTCAGAAGACTAAGTGAACAGAGGAAAGTTAAATTCAGGCTGAAAATTGAAGTGATTATAAGCGGGGTGGGTGGGTGGCAGGAAAGGTGAATACGTTAGGAAAAATGCTGTAAAGACACAGGCAAGCAGGTAAAATCAGTGAGTTGTCCAGCTAACAGATATAACTAATTTTGTTAGTTAACATTTTGTAGATATATAATTTGTTGTTGTTGGATAAAAACACCTGGTAAAACCAACATAATCAAGACCTGTAATTGGGAAAGAAGACATACCTGGAATATGTTTAGGCCTATTTAAAAAGGCCCTTGTACCAGGTAGGCTTACAGGCTAATTTCTAGTAAATATAAAGGGACTCTTGCTGTTGCTGTGCAAGAGCTAATGCCTTCAAGTAATTCTAACTTGAGAGACCAGAATGGACCATAACAGCTTAAATAACTAAAGTTCAATGAGAAAATAAAGATGTGTAATCAATCTACATATAAATACAGATGCTGTCAGTTTAATCTTCTTTGTTTTCAAAGTTCATCTATGTAGAAGAGACAAGTGTCATCACTGAGCATCATGCTGGTTTCTATATATAATCTAAAAATATTCATTATATTACGTAGGTGTGCACAAAGTCAAAGCTGTCTGTCGTGGCAGATACAAGTTGCTGTTTGTTTGTTTTAATTGCAGTGGAGACATTTAGCACTGTGTCTGCCTGGTAACGCAGGAAACGTAATACAAGACCTTGACATCTAAAAAGATTAGACTGTCTGAGCTGACTGGCTCATAAAAATGATGCTGAGGAAATTGGCACAGAAAACGAGTCTCTGAAATTCTAAACAAGTATTTTAAATGCAGAAAAATAATCTAAGGGGTCATATTTGCAGCTTATGTGCTGCAAATAATGTGCTGCACAGCTATATCCATATAAAAGTAAAATTTTCACAGTGGAGCATGGTAAGAAAGCCCTTTTGTTGGCTGAGTTCACTCTTTTGCAATGATTACACACAATCAATCTACTTTTTAAATGCTTTTTATCAGATTTCAGCCTATTGAATCATAAAGGTATTTTTGTCAGTGTAGTACTACTGAATATTAAAGAAAAGATCAAATTTTCAAACCCAAAAGCTGCCACTTCAGTCTGCAAAAGGCAGCTGTTAAAGCCTCTTACTGTTTTGGAAATGCTTGTCTGAAATTGCCTCAAAATATGCTACAAAAATACGCAGAAAGGACCAAGAAAACACTAATATTGAAGATTTATGCTATAAAATTTGAGTAAACTTGCATATAAATGTTTCATAGGATATATGAAATGTAATGAAAATTCAGGAATGTTAAGCCTTTCTCTACTCAGAACATCTGACATAAAGTGAGTACCTGAACCTAATTACAGTGAAAGTAAATCTAGCCAGTAGGCTGAAGAGAAGCAAACATAAACATATATACAAACTTGCCTATTAAATATTAGAAAAAAAATAATCTTTCTGTGTACTTCTAATTAGGCACAATAGCCAAGGACAGATACATACCCTTAATTTTAGGAATGCATTTTGTCAAAGTTAATTGTCTAAAGCATCTCTAAGCTGAGTATTGGGAAAAATATACCTGCAGGGGTAATTCCTTCAGTTCTAACATTTCGGAAGCTGTATGTGCCCAGCCAATGATGGAGGAAAGCTAGAAAATTAAAATTACGTCTGCCTTTTATATGGCTAAAATCAAATGAATCCCAAACCTAGTATTCACATAAAAGATTATATTCTATATTCTAACTGTGAAAATTAGCGTGATCGGTGGATATCAAATAAAACAAGTCCAAGCCCTCCTCTCCCACCAAGCATGACTACTGACCTCTTCAGAATGGCTTGCCGGCCAGGATGCACCTGGTTGTGTTTTGTCTTTCGTGCCAGCTTGCTGTCAGAGGGGTATAGAGAGGCTGACATTTGATGTATGCAAAAGAACAATGAATAGGTTTTGCGTTAAAGCCAAATTGGCAAATATTTTTGTTTCCTGTGACAAGTTTTGCTTAACTAGCATAAGAGCCAGCCGTGCAGAGAAGTGTGCTCCTATAGTGTAAAACAGAATCTATTTAAGAAGGTAAGTACAGTTGCTGGGTTTCCTCTTCCCTTTCTTCACTGCCTTGCTAAATGCTGCGCTGGCATAGCACTTTCTTTTCTGTGACACGTCTTTCGGAAAGCTAACAGGGAGCCAACTGTGCTGAGGCATGTGCACCTGTACCATAGAAGAACCAAATGAAAACATTAAATAATGTTTCTCTTTGTGCAGGAGAAACATCAAGAGCAAAAAAATTCTGCAAGAAGCATTGCCATCATGCAGAGAAATCGGTAAATATTCTTATGTCTTCATGAAAAAAGAAAATTCTTCTGAACTGGGAAGAAGTGTCTTATTTTTATGAGCTTACCTGTTTGCTAAGTGCTGACATCTGAACAACCTGTGGCTGCAATAAACCAAGAAAACAATTACGTCAATGAAATCGGTTTCCCTTAGCTTTGGTTTAACAGCCGATCACCTGAAGGAAGGTCCTGTGTAGGGAAATGGCACTTCAGTGACGTCATTGGACTGACCCAGGTGTCCTTTTCTTGGAAATCTCTTGGAATGCCATCATCCACATTGTATAGTCACACAAACCTGACAGTGCCATTTCCAACAGGGAAAGTAATAAAATCTATTTTTTCAGTAAATTGTTTCAATATTTACCAGGTCCTTCTATGCACATTTTGAACTCTTTCTCACTTAAGTTTCACAGGTTTACTCCAGCCTGCATCATTTGTTTTGACAATTTATTACTAATTATTAATTCATAAGTTGGTGGACTGTGTCAACGCTGCATGTTCTCCACATGGTCAAGAATGAGCTGTCAAAAGCCTGTAACTTAATAGCAGCTGCTGTGCTCATCACCTCCACCTCACATGCTAGAGCATGTACAACTAGATAGAATAAGGACTTGTTCGGCAACTTTCTGCTTTCTAGAAAGGCCCTCAACTCATGAGATTTCCAGAAACACCTATTATGTAAGGTTATAGTTGGCTGTAGTTGGAAACAAAGCAGCACCAGCTGTGGTAACACCAGTGGTAGAAACTTTGAGGACACGCAACGGTGGTTTCAGTCTGACTGAAAGGCATCTTTAGTAGTGTTCTCCAGGCCAATTCCTAGATGATAAATGACCTGAGAAACAAGTTTAACATTAGAAATGTGCACAGGTAGTAAAAGTGTGGATGTTGGTACGAATGAAATGATTAATAACAGAAAAGTTACATTTACCTGGTTCTCAGTTCATCTGGGCATAAATATGCACAATAATGTAAATATGTGCTGTGTATTTTTTTATATTTTTAAATCACTTTCTCTCCATCTTCCCCTCCACTTTAGTCTCTGTATCATAAACTTTGATAACTACTCAGAAATACTCCCCATACTGTGAGTTATTCACCTTTTTCTCACATTTTTGCCAAATCCTTACAACTTCGTTGCCTAGTCATAGTTACTTTCACAGACCATAGTAATAAGAAACAGAAATTCAGAGAAGTTCTGCTTGTGATTTCAGTGCAGAAAGTTCATATCCAGAGCAGGAAAATTATTCTTTTATACAGCTACATTGCAATCCTTAACTTGAAGTGCAGGCACATGATAAAGTTACATATTCATATTGTATTTCACACAGACTTTATAAACTTGATTTGCCATTTTCTTAAATGGAGTTTATGGTAGCTGTAGTAACTAAAGGGCATACAAATTTTTCTGCAGAGGAATGTGCCCATTTTTGTTCAGTTTATGAACACTAATTTTAAAAGCCAGAGTTTGTGATTATTGATTCTGTAACTGATAGTTTGCATAAAGGGTTTTAAATGTAGAGATCAATTGAGTGCTGACTCTCTAGAGAAGCTTTAGCTGTTCAGCATAAGATGTTTGACATAAGTAGATTCTAACTATATTGCTTGACAAAAAAGCTGAATTAATCAAGTTTATTGTAACCTTGTTTATTAAAAAAAAAACCCTGATGTATTTGTTACAGTAGATGGTGCAGTAAAATGGCTTTTTAGTCCTGAAAAGTGTTAATTTCTAGTAGTACTATTACTATAGAATATTATATATATTGAAGCAAATCTAACAAAGGTGATTTGTACAAATCAGTAAGTATTACATCACATACTTCTAACCTTAACCAGAACAATTAAGAAAAGCTAGAGAATAAGAAAAAGTCTGGGAAATATCTTTGGATAGCATGGCAGCTTTCTTCCTTTCTGGTCTTTCCATACAACTACCACAATTTCAGCAAGGAAAAAAAAAAGATGTTGGCAAAAATTAAAATGAATTCACCTGTCAATTTCTATTTAAGGGAGCTTGCATTCTAGAGTAATTTAAGTGTCATGCCAGAAATGAAGCTAGCAAAAGTAATTGAGCCTTCCTAATCTTAATATAATTATCAACAAGTGAAAATAAGAGAAAAGAGTTATGCTAACTGAGCATTCAAGGAAGGCAGTCTATATGGAAATTGTCAACAAAGGACATCCTGGTTTCTAAAGCTATCATGAAGTTTTAGGAGTTGAATTACATAAGGGAATGAAATTAGCACTAAAGTTTATATTAACATGGTAACTTTTACAGTCAACTTCTTACACTGTCAGATGTTCCCCTTTCGTCTCTCTAACTAAAAAAATTTATCCTTAAAGGGACATAATTATTATTCTACTACTACTAGTTTTAACCTTGTCCTTGTCACATCTTCATATTTTAGGCTAGAATGAAAATCTTATTTTCAAAAGAATTAAGCACACATGAAGTTTTTACTCACAAAGGATGGCAACATTTTAATTAGTTGCAAATAACTTTCCTACATACTTACCTACGTGTCTGTCACAGGAGGATGTACAGGGAGACAGCAACAGCACTGTCAATGAGGGATCAGACAAATTCTTCACGGACAACAGACCTATAAGCAGCTACTGAAAGGGATGGGCAGGGGTACAGCTTCTAACATCCCTAAGAAAAATATGTGTCTGCTGGAGGACTCGGGGGGGAGGCCTGGACAGCAAAAGATAGACTAAGTTCACTCGTTCCTTCTAAGCAGCACGGCCAGCTGTCCCTATCAGAGCCAGAACACAGAGCTGGACGCGCTTCTGTCTCACTGAGTGGGCATTTCTCATGTCCTCGTGCAGTCTGTCAAGGACATCTGGACAATTGGCAGTGCCCACAGCTCACTGAGATTAATCACATCTCCCAGGAGCCACTTTAAAATGTCTGCAGAAATAGCCCCGCTTCAGAAGAGTTTCTGCATAAGCAACTGTTTTTAAAAACTTTCCTCTTCTTTGAATGCAAGCTTTCAAGTCCTCAGACTTTGCAGCTGTGATTTATTTTTCATTTACCGTAACTAATATTACTACTGGTCCTGGTAATTTTATTTGGCCTTTTCCCACTGCAATTTTCAAACAGTATTTGAGAGAAATTCCATGTACTACTTCATAAAAATACTCAAAGCTGTTCTCCAAACACATACTCATCACAGTGAAGGCACGGAATCCGACTGCCCCTCGGTCATTTATTGTACAGAAAGCAGTGCTGTAATTCTCTGGCATTGCATCATCTGTTCAACCCAGGTTACTCACCCCTTTGCATTATCAAGATTGTATTTTTCCTCCCTGAGAAATAGCAGTTATAATAGACTATTTTCAAAATGACAGCTTAAGTGGCTCCATGGCTCCTTAATATCTATTCAGAAGTCTTGTCTCCCTGCATATTTTTATTGCTTTCTTTAAAATGCAGCTTGTGAGAAAGGTAATAAATTATTAAAGCTACATGTCATAAAATAAAATAAATACTCACTTTTTGAAGAATCTGATCCACTAATCAAGAGTAAATGAATGCATCTGAATTATTCAAAGAACCTCAAATAGTGCAACTTGTACTCAAATTGAATATTGTGAATAGGATATTCGCAATGTAACAAAAAGTATCTCTAGTCATACTAACTACTCCATTTTCATAACAGGAAGTGGGATTTTTATTCTTATTTCCAATCAGTGTATATATTTTACCCACCTTGCAAGGGCAAAGAGGTGCAGGGTAGGTTTCTGCACTTTGTTACCTCTAGCCAGCCTTCTCAAGTAATGTTTATGTCCAGTTGTTAGGGCGGGTGCCCCATGCTTCAAGTGAAGCAGGTAAAACTATTCCTGTGCAACAGAATTACGCCTCAGTTAACGGTGAGCTGCAGGTTGGCGGTCATTAAACAGCTGTGCAAAGAACATGTGAAAAATGCTACCATTTGTTGTGAGAAAGTGAGCGTTGCTGAGTTGGCAGCATTTTGAACCAGTGAGTGACAGCATCAAGGGCAAGACAGGCATGAGCAGATCTTAGGCAGTTAATTAAAAACAGCTCCTGCAGCCAGAGTTTGGTTCCTCCCTATTACAATCCATTTATGTCAATGAATGTTCTGGCACTGCTTCAGGATTTCTTCACTACAGCACCCTGTTTTTCACAGTGTTTTATTTATATCGTATCCCCCAAAGATATTTGCATTCCCAAGTAAGAGTTTTCTCTGGGAAAAAAAAAAACCAACCCAAACGAGGCTGTGCCACACTTCTAAATGCATCTGCAGAATCTCATTCTTATAAATAGAAGCCTTGCAAGTCCTGTGCAACAGTACATCATGTTTAGTGTGCTAATTTATTTTGATGTCTTTATTGAATAGATTCTCTTGGATTCAAACAAGACCTGCCCAAGGACTATTAGGAATGTCAAACTGGTAAAAGAAACAATAGTCATCAGAAAGCAAAAAAGCAACAAACTGCTAAAGGAGAACGGAGTTCCTGATTCTATTCCTTGCTGGTTCTGTGATCCAGTCCCGAATTCTTGAGATAATCAATTGTTCCTTCTTGGTTTCAGTTTTCCCACTCCACACATGCACGGTTTCCTTGTATTTCACTACCAATGAAACCTTCTCAGAGGGTGAGGCAGGGTGGGAGGGGAGGAAGAAATCTTCAAGGGGATACACTATATTATCTCTCAACATTTGAACAGTAATAACATGTTGCTGCAGACACGGTCATGGTGACTGACTTCATGTCATTGGGGCTGTTAAGTTGAAGAGCTGCTAGAATAGTTTTGAACAGCCTTTACAGTGTGAGAATTTTGTTTATGTAAAGCTGAAAGCCAATGATGAAGTAACGTATTTTATACATTCTAATGTGAATTTAACCTGTGTGCTGCAATATAAATCACACAGCTATTTTTAAACTAAATCAACAACCTGGAAGTGGTAACACTTCTAAACAGGATTTGAAATTGCAGCTTCCATTTGGGAATCCGAGATTTGGCAGACATACCTTGACCCATGATCATACTACCAGAGATACCAAATTAATGCTTAAATCAAGTAGCAAGTTTGTGACCTCAAACCTGATCCAATTCATATTGAAATCAATGGATTGTTTCCACTGAATTCAGTGGCCCTCTGTTCAAACCAAATATGCTTTGTATTTTGTGACAAAAAGAGTAAAAAGCAAAAGAAATTTTTCATCTCGCATAGTGTATTCCCTAGAGGGAAGCCACAAGCTGGAGCTATGGGATTTACGAACCCCTTTTGTTTAGTCCTAAAGGAACAAAATGTCTCCAAATGCCTATATTCCCATAAGCTTTATGTGCTGTGTCTCTGGAATAAAGAGATTCTATGTGGTTGTGTTTCAACAACATTGAAAAATCTGCAATAATCTTGAAGAAAAGCCACTTCTGCCTGAAGAATATGCAGATTTCCGTTAGAACCTAACATTAATCTGGAAACAGGAAGAGAAGTACATACTGAAGCTCTTTCTAGATGATTTAACTGAAATGTAAGAAAGAGTCACTTAAGTATTAATACGCTTCTCAACTTGGAGCATGCTTACATGCATACATAGATTTCATTAAAAATTATTTTCAGTTAATGGTACGTGACATACTATGTATCTCTATCTATACGTACACACAAGTACTTTTTCATTATAGTGTAAGCAGGCCAAAGCAGAGTCAGAGAGAATGTATTTGTCACATCTTCTCTTCAATCTCATCTGTTTTTCCATCTACATGTATTCATAGTAAATCTAGTAAAACATGCTGAAATGCACTGGAAGGGCAACCTCAATAATGTCAGTAGATTTATGTGTTAGCAAGACTAGGTTTTAACAGCAGCATTACTTTCCATTTCAAACGTGTGATAAAACTTCTGCTGCAGCTGGAGAGAGTTATCTGACAAAACATTTCCTTGTTTCAAATGTGGCAGGAAGATGAATGATTGAGTTGGCAGAACACTACAGATAAAAGGTTAGGAACATTCTTTATCCAGATTTTTTTTTTTTTTTAATATGTATCTTGGAGTGAAATATAGATCTCCCCATTTAAATGCTGAGTCCTTATCCATACGCTTGGCTGGGGGCTGGAATTAGCAGGAGCTGAGATATCAGAACCAAAACCCAGCAAAGTCAACCAAAAGATTTTCTTCAACACTTGTTCTTTATTTGCAGTGCATTTTATATAAAAACACAGCTAGGCAAATAATTACAAGCATACTAAGTGTTTTAAAGTGGTATGCTAGCTTGCTATGCTCTGATTTTGAGATAGGCATTTGGCAAATGTTGATGTAATCCAGGTACAGGCTGAACATGGGAGCTATACAGAAGGAACTCTGCCTGGACGAAGGACCGGCTGCCTGGCAGAGGACCACTTTCCAGGATGAGCTTGGTGTGTCCTGATTATGTAGAAGTTTTGGGAGGGATTCAAAACCTAATAGAAATTATTTGTAAAAAATGGTTTCTTTTTAAGCATAATGTAGAGAACACAAAGCATTGACAGTGTTGGGGAAAAATATCTCAGTTTCCTGTCTTATCAGTCAGTCATAACGTATAATTGGCCCAGCTGCACAACATGGCATGAATCATTAGGATGACATTATCCTGTCTTCACTCATTTCTTTTGTGCTATATCTCACAAGTCTGAGACGGGCAGCTATTTTTAATACTGAAAGCTCTCATATGCCAGGTCCCACATGAACTAGTGCTGTCCTCTATCTTATTCAACATCTGTCAGATCAGCAGCGGGTAACGTGAGATGTTCCAGACTCAGAAGCCAATGACACCTGATGATACAGCTCATCTACCAGGAGCAAACACAGCACCAACCAGGTCCTTGAGAAACTGGAGTGTATGCGCAGATGAGAAGCGGTTGTTTTGGGACTTTCGGAAAAGCTAACACTCGAACCATTCCTCAGAAGCAGACCTAGCTGCAGCACAGTTTTTTCTAGCTAGGCCTGAATCTCTTCAAGGCCTACATCTACCCTGCAGTCATGCTTTCACTGGGTCCTGTCACTCTGTAATGACACGTGTAAAGTGGCAATAAACTCAAAATTGGAGTGATTAGAAGTATATTAGAAAATGATGAGTGGTGTCTGACAGGTGAAGAGGAATTAACTGCCCATCAAAGAACTAGAACAAAACTAGCAAGAGTTCAAAGCACACAAAAAGAGGTGCCTCTTCAGGCGGTTGCATTTCACATCTGGCATTCCTGGTTGCAGGACGCTGACACCACTTAGAGCTTAATGAGTTCAAGAGGAGACATAGCAAGTCCCCAGAGAAATTCTCTGAGTTATTTATTAAATGTATAGCAACAATATCAGCTCAGGAAATGCTGAAGCTACGCATGGTTGGATCCTGAGAGAGTAGCCAGAGGAAGTACTGTACCTGCTGTAGCATTTTCTTACCGCCTCACCAAGGCATACCTCCATGGGGCTACTCAGACTTTTGGCTTGAACCTGCTACAACCTCTCTTATGTTCCTTATTCACAGCCCTCCAGTTAGGTTATTGAGCTCAGGTGTGGACTGCCGATTAACAGGACACTGTTTAATCTACGCAAGCACGCTGGTATAAATCAGGAATGATTTCAGTTGACTAAAAGGGACCTTTGGAGGCCGTCTGGTCCATCCCACCCCCTAAGGTGGAGCTAAGGTTAGGTCACCTTGCCTCGGGCTTGCCTTGCTTCGCACCCGCTCCAGCGCCTGACCGCCCTCCCGTGACTTGTTTTTCAGGTATATCTAATTAGAACTTGTTTGTTTACTTATTTGTTTGCTTCTGGTTCTGTCCTCACACTGGGGTTTGTTTCCCTGAGCATGGAGCTGCTGCCTGTGGTGTTGCTGGCAGCTTCTAGAAGGTTCTAGCTGCAGCCCACAGCTTCTGTGGGCTGTGATTGGCTGGTTTGTGGTTGTTGGCTGACTCCTGATTGGCTGGTTCTTGGATAAAAGAGGCCTGGGTGTGAGGGGGGCCCCCCGTTGTTGGGTGGTTGGGGGTGGAGGAGCTGTGGGGATGCTCCTGGAAGGTGTCGGAGCACTGTGCTGGGAGCTGCCCTCCCGGTTGGTGAGGCAGATGGGGCCATCGGGTTCTGCCAGGGCACTTGAGCTGACCTTCCTTTGGCTGAGGTGCATGTCCCAGTCAAATGTGTGAGAGTGCAAGTGCGTGTGCCAGGCAACAAGTTTACTTAGAGTAACTTCGTAGGTATGAAACTTAAAGGGAATTCTTATTTTCTGATTCTGACTTTTTTCTGTTGCTTACAATGGGGGCTAAGCTGTGCTTCTGTTAAAAGCCTTTCTAAGGATTCAGGTCTATATAAACAGAAGGATCATTCAGAAGGAATGACAGTACTGGCTATGGACTGCTCTTTGGCCATCGTGGCCTTTTTTCTGTCTTCGGGAGGGTCAGAGATACCAGTTTGTTCAGCATTAGGAAGAGAAGACAAAGGACCGAGCTTATTGCTGTCTACAGCTGCCTGGTGTGAAGATGCAGAGGAGGCAGAGCTGGACTCTAGCTGGAAACGCACAGGGACAGGCTGAGACCTGATGGACAAATGTTAAAGCAAGGGTCTAATTAAATACAGGAATCTTTTCACCATATGAGCGGTCAGATCCTGGAACAGGGGATCACAGGGGCTGTGGAATCTCTGTCCTCTGAGACACTCAAAGCCCAACTGGGCAGCTCTGAGCAACCTGGCCTGCTTAGCCCCGCTGAGAGCGAGATGACTGAGCCGGGTGTGCTCCAGAGGTCCCTTTCAACCTCAATGAGGCTGTGATTCTATGAATCCTATTGGTAAGCCTTTAATAAATCTTTTCATTACTACGTGTGCAATAGGTTTGAATAATTATTAACAGAAATAGGCTGAAATCATGACATTTGAATATCCCACTTAGTATTTCCTTTTTTCTTTCTACATGTTTTTTTGTCATCATGGTTCCCCTTACTGTAGAGGAAAGCTTGAAGTACTTGCGAGAATTTCTGGATAATATTCCTGGCAGAAAAAAACCAAAACTAACCAAACCAAAATCCCCAAACTAAATGTCTTCTGAGATTTTAAGTTTACCAGTGGCATTTTTTAATTTACTTTTTGTTATCTTTGTGATCAGTGTTCAACATTCTGATTGCAAATAGAAGAGGTTAATAAGGGGGATTGTTTTGATGTTTGAGGTCAGGAGAGAATGAAAAAAAATTGTAGAAGTACTAGAAGCATGACCCAAAATGATTAAGAATTTTCCCCAAGATGAATTTAATACACTATATATTTGGTAAAAGATCCTGAAATAGTGTAAATAGTAGTATCACAGAAGCAGCTAGCCGCTCACCATGAAGGTGTTGCTAAAAAGATACAGGGCAATTTTACTGATTTGCTAACATTCTTTTATGGCCTTTCTGCAAAAAGATTAGTATTAAAAGGAAACATAGGTTGTCATTATAATGTGTCTTCCTCATTAGTCCTTACTCTCAGGTTGTATAATATACAGAAATTCTCTCTTCACTGTGTGCTAGTCTCCACAATATCTCTTAACAGAAAAAGAAGAGAACAGAGACAGCTGTTGTAAAAGGATAAAGAATTTTATGACGTGGTTAGCAGACAAAAAGGAGATGACGGCATCTCTCGTAACATGGGGCATGTGTTTCATTTGTTCCTAAACCTTCTTGTGTTAGCGCCAGGTCTAAGGCTCTATTTAGGAT